>PVJX010002359.1:0-87786 GCA_004027295.1 Dolichotis patagonum
AAAATGGACTGGGGATCTGGATTCACTTTCTGGTTTAATAAATAAGTAAATAAGATTGAGAATGTAGCTCAGTGCAAAGGGCCTAGGTTCAATCTCCAGTAACATAAACACACGGAAGGAAGGAAGGAAGGAAGGAAGGAAGGAAGGAAGGAAGGAAAGAAGGAAGGAAAGAAGGAAGGAAAGAAGGAAGGAAAGAAGGAAGGGAAGGGAAGGGAAGGGAAGGGAAGGGAAGGGGTAAAAAGCGAGGAATTGACTCCCACCAGACAACGCGGTGATCATTTTGAGGAAGAGGATGGGAGGGGTCGGTGCCCAGTGTTTTCTGGGGTGCTGGGGAGCTTAGCACTATTCTAGACCTACAAGTGGGCATACAGATGTTCAGTCCACAGCGACGCTTTAAACCGCCCCGTGTGTCTTACATCTCTGTGCGCTGTCTCTCACAATAAATAAATCAGCAGCAAGAATGGCTGTGTTGCATGGGGAGCTATTTGCCAGGTGTGGGCACCTGAGCAGAAGGTGAAGCGCTCTCTTCCTTCGAAAGGCGGGGATATAAGGTCTCGTGGTCCGGCAAGTCTTCCACACGGGTGGGTTCACTGCCTGGCTCGCCACCCCACCCTTAATCTGGGCTACACCCGAAAACAAATTTGAGGAGGTCCAGGCTTGCCGAGAGCCTCTTGCCGTTGATACAAAGCACCTGAGCCAGTTGGCCTTTTCTGTATTCGTGGAAGAGGTGCTGAAGAATGAAATTTGATTCCTGTTGTAACAGCAGCTGCTTCGATCTTTCCACGCTCAGAGCAGCCTGTGCGGGAGGGGGTGAGAGGAACCTCCCTCCAACCAGGCTGTTTAATGGAGTCGCTTTTCAGAGCTGGCAAAAAGCAGAGGGAATTTTAGGTGGGGCTCTGTTGGGACTGTGACGTCCCTGCTGCGCATAATGAGAGGGAGGGATCAGGAGTCAGGCCGAGTCCCTGCGGACCGGAGGCGGGAGGACGGCGGGGGAGGGGCCGGAAGAAGGCTTCCAGCAGGGTCCTGGCTCTCGGGGAATTTTGAGCTGATGCTATCCAGTTCCATTTGGTCACCACGGAGCTTTGCTTTCAGAATCACCAACCCCCTAGATGTGCCCAGTCCATAACTGTGTTCTGTGTCCACACTTGGCCGGGTGGTTACCTGGATGTGAGCCAGGACTGAATAGAGCTACGGTGTTTTAGGGTTCAGAAAAGCACCCTTCCACTGTCGGTGGAGGCAGGGGTGGGATGTGAGGTTGCTAAAATACTGGTCTCTTTCGTAGCAGCAGCGATGGTGCTGGGGATCTAACCCAGGGCTTTGCCTATGCTGGCATTTACTGCACCATTGAGCTACACCTCCAGCCCCATTCAGTTTGAATTTAGAATAAACAATAGAATATATATATATATATATATATATATATATATATATATATATCACCCCAGATATTGCAAGAGACACAGTTATACTTATAAAAAGTACTCACTGCTAACCTGAAAATCAAAGTGAACTGAACATCCTGTTTTTATTTGTTGATCTGAGACTTCTGGGGTCAGGTGGGAGGTAACACAGCCTCTATAAGGGGAAGGGCGACTGGGTGTTGGTGGGCTTCTCCCAAGCTCTGTGGAGCAAGCAGGGGGCACTACTGGCCTGGGGTATCTCCCATGCCATCTCCTCTGTGTCCCCTGCCCCAGTCCCCCTATTTCCTATGCAGGCTGCAGAACTGTTTGGTCCTGGATACTTAATAAAAGGAATTATTGCTAGTTATGTTGTATGTGGGGTGATGTTTGTTTGTTCTTGTTTTTGTTTGTCTTTTTTGGGGGGATAGGGTCTCACTATGCAGTTTAGGCTGGTCTTGAACTCACTTTGTAGCCCAGGCTGGCCTCAAACCCACAGCGGTCCTCCTGCCTCAGCCTCCCAAGTGCTGGGATTATATGTTGTATGATGATAGCATTTTCATTACATTTTTAAACAGTTCTTACTCCTTAGAGATGCATATTGAAGTATTTAAGGGTGAGATAATATACAAAAATGAACTTGAAATAGCTGAGAAAATTAAAGAGTAAAAACTATAGAATGCTCTGAAGACACAAGGCAAAAGCATAATCAAGAAAAGAAAAAAGAGACAAACTGGACTTCGTGGAAATTAAATAGTTGTGTTTCAAGACAAAGTATGGGCTAGAGGTGTGGCTCAGTGATCACATGCCTGTCTAGCATGGGCAAGACCCTGAGTTCAATCTCTAGCACTGGGGGGGGGGGATGACATTATCAACAGAGTAAAAAGGTAACCACAGAATACATGAAAATACTTGCAAATCATACATCTGATATAGGGCTGATGCTCAGGATATACAGAACTCTTAAATGAAATAACAAATAACCTTTCTCAAAAATAGAAAAGGATTTGAATGGTGCTTCTCCTAATAAGATACACAAATGGTCGCTGGGTATGGTGGCACATACTCATAATCCTAGCAGTAGGCAGGGAGGCTGAGGCAGGAGGTTCACTGCAAATCTGAGGCCAGCCTGGGCTATATAGTGAGTTCAAGGCCAGCCTGGACTATATAGCAAGACTCTGTCTCAAAAAGCAAACAAACAAATAAACAACCCACCATGCAAATGGTCAATAGCATAGCGAAAGATGTTCAGAATTAGTATTGTGAGGGAAATGCATGAGACAGTACCTCATCTTGGTTAGGAAGAATACTATCAAGAAATAAAAAAGAAAGTACCAAACATTTGTACATTGTTGGTGGGAATATAAAATGCTGCGGCTGCTGTGGGAAACAGAATAGCAGTTGCTCTGAAAATTAAAACTAGAATTAGCACATGATTCAGCATTTTCACTTCTGGGTACACACCCAAAATAATTGGAAAGAGGACTTCAAAGAGATGGTCACAGGCCCACGTTCAAAGCAGTGCTATTTGCAATCACTCGGATGTGGAAGGGATCCCGAGGCCATGGAGACACTGGATAAACGAACCGTGGTTCTCTGTACAGAAGGTACCTAGAGCAGCCTAAATTACAGAGACGGAAGATGAATGGTGGCTGCTAAGTACTGGAAAAAGGCAGAGTGGAAGTTATTATTTAACGAGAATAAAGTTTTAAGCTTATAAGATCAACAGAGTTCTGGCGATGGATAAGGGGCTTTGACGATGGTAGCACAATGTTAGGAACTTATGCAATACTGCCGAACTGTATGTGTGAAAAGGATAAGAAGGGCTGGCTGAGGATTTAGCTCTGTGGCATAAGCGCTTGCATGGCAAGCATGAGGTAGTGAGTTCGATCCTTGGTACCAAACAAACAAAAAAACAACAAAAAGGGGTGAGATGAAGTCAGTATGGAGGTGAACACTTGTAATTCCAGCCACTGAGAGGCCGAAGCAGGAGGACTGGGAATCCAAGGGCGGAATGAGCAACACAGTGAGACTCTGTCTCAAAATTTATAAAAGGACCCAGTAACCAGGCATGGTGGTGCTCGCCAGCAATCCCAGCACTTGGAAGGCTGAGGCAGGAGGATCCTCACAAGTTCGAGACCAGCCTGGGCTACAAACTGAGCTCAAGGCCAGCCTAAACTGCAAGGTGAGATCCTGTCTCTAAAAGCCCCCCAAAAAAGCGGGGGTGGAGAGGGCTTAGGATGTATCTCAGCATTCTCTGGGTTCAAGCTACAGAATCTTAAAAATAAAAATAAAACACTGAAATTCGATGTCTTTAAAGTAACTGAATGGGCCGGGGCAAGCTCAGGAGAGGAGGGAGAACCCCGCGCTTGCATGTGACCACCCCGTGCTAGTCATCTCTCTTCTGGTCCTTCGGGTGAGGCAGCCGCAGAGAGGGTGCGGCCGGGCCCTCAGAAAACGCGGCGATCCATCGAGAGGAGGGGAAACTGGGCCAGGCTGAGCAACCCGGCTGCCTCGGCTCCGGAAGGACAAATCCAGGTCCCGGGCTGCTTGTGAAAGTGAAAGTCCTGCTCCTCCCAGCGGACAATCTGCAGCGCCCACAGCGGGAACAGGTCACCGGCTCCAGGGTGTGCCCGAGCGGCTGGGGACCCTCAACGTCCTTGCAGGGAGAGGAGGAAGAAGGAACCAAACCGCAGGGAGGAGGAGGAGAGGGCGGAGCACACAGCCCCCTTGGGGGTTTCCTGTTCCCTCTCATCCTGTCCTGCCCCTGCCCCTGCCCCTGCCCACTGCCTATTCCCTTCCCTTCCTTTCCCTTCCCTTCCCTTCCCTCCCCGCCCTGCCCCTTGGGATTTCTTTCCTCTTTTCCTTTCTGTTTGTTTTTGTGATTTTCTGAGACAGGGTCTTGCTATAGAGTTCAGGCTGGCCTTGTACTGGTAACCATCCTCCTGCCTCAGCCTCCCAAATGCGGGGGTTACGGGTGTGCACCACCCAATTTTTAAAAAATAAAAGACAAATAAATATTATATGTCTACTCAGTGTGTCCAACACAGTTCATGACTCATATGCCTTACATAGTGAACACCACAATCAAATTAACTAACATCTAACCCACAATCTAATTAAACCTAATTAAATAATACATCCCTCATCACCCATGCTATCATTTGGCGTGTATATGCACGGTGACGTTATAAAAATGCTCTTATTAATTTCCAGTAAACAATCAGCATCACTAGCTGTATCACCAGTGTACACAGGACATCTCCTGAACTTGTCCATCTGAGTCCTGAAACTTTGTATGTACCCTCTGAGGGTCCTCTCCCCATGTTCTGTACCCTCAGTCCCTGGCCTGCCTTCTTTTCGCTTCTGTGCGTTTGATGTTTTTAGATTGCACACATAAATGGAACTGTGCAGTAACTGTCCTTCTGTTTCCCGATTTATTTCACTTAGCTGATGTCCTCCATATTTGTCTATGGGATCGCAAATGAGATTTCTTTCACTTTGAAAACCCAACCTTTTATTATCGATTCACTGTGTATGTTATCATATTGACATGTTAATTTAATTATAAATGTGGGTCACAACTTCTTTATTCATTCATCTGTTGGTTGTGTCCGTGCATTGCAGTTGTGGATAATGCTTCAGTGAACGTGACAGCGCTGAGGTCTCTCTGAGATACTGATTTCATTTCCTTTCAGTATAAACCTGGGAGTGGAATTCCGAGATCATTTAGTTCTATTTCGTGATCAGGAACCCTTTTTTGTTTGTTTTGTCATTTTTGAGACAAGGTCTCACTATGTATGTAGTTAAGGTTGGTTTTGAACTTTCTATGTAGCCAGGCTGGCCTTGAACTCATGGTGATCCTCTTACCTCAGCCTTCTGAGCGCTGGGGTTACAGGCATGTTCCACTATTTGGAGACTGTGTCTTCATTCATGGGCTAGAATTGCCAGCATCACTGTGCTAACCAGGAGCTTAAAATATGAAAGCATCAGTAACCCAGCATGGTGGGGCACATCTGTAATCCTAGCTACTCAGGAGACTGAGTCAGATGGACCCCAAGTTCAAGGCCAGTTTAAGCCACTTAGCAATTTAGAGAGACCCTGTCTCAAAATATAAAAGGGACAGGGAGATAGATCACTCTGAAGGCCCTGGGTTCAATTCCAAGTACTGAAAGAAAAAGAGAGGGAGGGAGGGAGGGAGAGAGAGAGAGAGAGAGAGAGAGAGAGAGAGCATGGGATTTAGCTCAGCGGCATAAGTGCCTGCCTTGCAAGCTTATGGTCGTGAGTTCAACCCCGGTACAGATTAAAAAAGAGAGAGAGAGAGAGAGAAATTGATTGATTTCTGGAAGACCTTGCAAATCTGCACTGACTGGGTCCCTGGAACAGGAAAGGTACCAGACTACCTTGCAAAGGTCCGGTCATCCTAGCCAAGGAAGGTGTTTTCTTTGTCTTCTGCTTTCTGTTGGGCTGTTTGGTTTTTCACTCCCAGCCATTGTTGGACAAATGGGAGCACAGATGTCAGGGAAATCCTGCCTTGCAGACTCTAGCTACACTGGACATCAAAGAGCCAGGAGCCATCTGTCCCTACTGGACATGGACACAGCTTGCCCCGAGGTTCTCTGCAGCTGCTCTTAAAGGCCTGAGGTGATAGGAAGGAGCGATCTCATAAAACGGGAGAAAGTCGTCTAGCGCGGTAGTGATGGATCTCAGAGCGTGGGGACTGGTGTGTGCGTGCCCAGTTTTATTCTTGGTGCCACTAGACACACAGCTCTAACCGGAAAGAGCTTAAGCCCCAGAACAGAGGGTGGCTGGCAAGGAGGAAAAGCCGCTCAGAGGCTGGGGACACGGTGGGGGATGGTGAGATCGTAAGTGTACTGACAACTTGAATATCGAGTGTGTGACACCTCTGCCTCTGCACGACCACATAAGGTCACACAGAGCAATGGTCTTGAGTAGTTAGGCTCACAGGAAGGGAGTTTAGTGCAAGCTTAAGTCTCCACTTTCTCCCCTTAGGTCAGGTGCACACAATTCTCAATTGTTGACCAAACACTTGCTAGCTGGGACCAAAGGCAGAGGGAGAAAGGATTGCAGATTGTTTTTTTTGTTTTGTTTTGTTTAATTTTATTTAGAAAGGAAAAAAATCAACCAAACAAAACAGAAAAAAGGGTAGCAACAATACAGAATTCCAAAGGAAAAAACGAATAGAACAAAAAAAAAAACCACCACTAAGAAATCAATAGTTGATAAGTTACATATTGTCATCTTAGAAATAGTTGTTCAAGTTACAAAATTAAAGCATATGAAGTAGACATTCAAACAGTGAGACTATTAACAGTTCTGCTAAACAATCTAACAAAAACAGTAGTATGGTCATCTATCTTCCACACTTAAACATATATGCAGTTATATCCTTTAGAGCACTTTCTTTTGCTCTCTTTTTTACAGTAGCAATTATGCATTTTGGGTTTTATTACTTCTACAGTTCTTATTACTTTTTTTTTTTATTTTAAAGAGAATAAAACAAAAGAGGGCAGAACAAGCAGATCAGAACAGAACAACATAAGCAACACAGCACTTTACAACAAGACAACCGGACATTAACAGTAGCTGTCAAAATATCTCTTTCTCTGCTATAGTTGAGCATAGTTTCAGATACAATAATATCAAACATAACACAATAGTATAAAACTGTTCAAGAGAATGAAAGAATTACAGGACATTCTGAACTGAATAACTATGATCAATGGCCACTATAATATCTCATTTGAATAAAAAGACTTGTTTATACTATCACATATATTAAAGTCCCAATAAAATACAACATGATAGAACCGATGGTAATAGCAGAGTAGAAGCTTGGTAGGACTTCTAAGGAAGAGGATGTTAAATCAGCAATGGCTACCATAATGTTTTGTTTTCTTCAAAACCACTGTTCATACCATCACGCATAATAAAGTCAAAGAGAACAGAATAAAACCATTCCAACTGATGAATGAAAACATTGATTGCAGATTGTTTTACAAGCTGGTAAAGTTGCTGCCCAGGTTCTGGGTCAATCCATGAAGCTGCTGCTTACCCGTGTTTCTTGGTGTGTTTTGCGGCTTGGGGCTTTTCATTGTAGAGCTGCGTGTGCACTTGATCCTGAGACCTGTTAGTACCTCCATACCAGCTGGGCAGCAATAGGGGTGACCGGGAGTTGGCAAACCCATGTGGCTGCAGGTTGGGCCTGCAGAATGGGGCACTTGAAAGAGCTGGTTGGTTTGAGCCCCAGTATCTGAGAAAGTCAGTGCCAGGTGGTACCTGGGCCTGCTCTCAATATGTGTCAGGCCTAGAGGAAGACTGCAAAGAGAGATGCAGGTGCTGTAGGTCTAAATTACTGCACACTCAAAACCAAACTTGCAAGCTGGGCTTGGTGATATGTGCCTGAAATCCCAGCACTTGGGAGGCTGAGGCAAGAGAATTGCCATGTATTTGAGACTATCCTGAGTTATACAGTGAGACTTTGCCTCAAGAAACAGAACAACAACAGCAACAAAATATGGTCTAGTTCCTCATTTTAACAAACAGAGCTCCATACCGATAAAACACATGCTTCCATGACAACCTAATAAAAACTAGAGAGAGCCCTTCCTGGACCTTGTCTCAATTCAGGAAGTATATATTTGTAATCCCATGGAAAAGTTCCAATAAGTTAATTTCAATCCACCACTTCCAGTGCAACTCACGGCAAGAATAAAGACACTGAGACATATTTACAGTTATGGGGAACCAAGGGGTCCTAAGTCCATCCAGGATGATGGTTTAGACCAAAGGCCTCGACCTAGGGCCCAACCCAGATTTTATTAATTCATGAAGAAAGGAGTGGCTTAGGAATGAGTGACTGTGAGAAGGGTGGGAAATATGTGAGTCCTGTGAGCTGGGTCAGCTATGAGGCCTGAAATCACCTCTGAGAGAAGGATGTGCAGAAAGACCAATCTGCATAACACAGTCGAGGTACTACCTAATGTTGGAGTTGGTGCTTCAGCTGTGATGTGTAATTTTCCTGCCCTGGGAAATCGTGGCCTCTCATCTCAAGGCTGGTTCCCAGTTGACGCTAGGGATCAATGGCTCTTCATCCTCCCCCGATCAACCATGCTTCTGGGGAGTTACGGGGTGGGGAAACAGAGACTGTCAGCTGTCACCTAGCTTCAAAGGTTATGCATCAGCACCTCAGCCAGTCCTATTTACATGGCTTAGAGCCAATTGAAGGGATAGAGAAATGGCCTAGCCAGCTCTGGACATATCAGTACATGGAGATAGGTGGGTTCAGCCAACATGGAGATAATTACTCCTTATTCAAGGAGAGCTGTCCAGGTGGCCCTCCAGAAAAAAATCATAAGGCTGTAGTTTTTATATTATAACCTAATTAAACTAAGTATACTTTCTGTCTACCAAATATGCTGTCTATGAGTTCTTCTTTCTTTCAATTCATTACAATCGTAATCTCATTTTGAATTCTACATTCTATATTGTAATCTTTTTAATGTATTTTTCTGATTATATTTTTTTATTTTATTTTAAAAGGGATAAAACAACAATAAAATGAAAAAATAGTGACAAGACAGTAGGAAATCTACAATAGTTACTATAATTGCATATTGTTGTCTTCTAAACAGTGACTCAGACTACCAGCTTTAGGCTGACTCACAGGTTGGGGTTTAGCTGCCTTCCTGGTTCTCCCCAGCTGCGTTCTGCCTGGCTCACAGGCAGGACATTGCTTCCATCCTGGTTCTCCCCATTCCACATGCCAGCATATATATTTATGTATTTTTTTTCTTTTTTTTGTGCCGGAGATCAAACTCACAACCTCGTGTTTGCCAAGCAGGCACTTATGCCGCTGATCTAAACCCTTTACTTCTTTTTAACATATTTTTAAAGCCCACATTACAAGTTGAAATTTTTGTGTCATATAATTTCTACTAAAACTAGAAATGTTCTTGTTTTCTAAACATACTGAGTTGTTATTGCCAGAGAAAAAGAATCTTTATGATTAATTATAATACTCATCACTAATATCATTTTATGAGAAAATCCTATACTATATAAAAATATCATTTATCTTTATTCAGTATTGTTTTGTTTTTGTGGTTTTTCTACTCATTTTAAAACTTCTTTATAATTGCATATATATTGTTGCACACAGTAATATTTTACTTAAAATACAAACAACAGTAACAAAACCAAGAATAACTGTACATGTGTTTCCAAACACAGATACCTTGCTTGCTCAAAGCTATTGTTGAAGATTATTTGTAAAACTCTGTTATAGTAGTCATAAAACATGTACTTTGTACAGTGTATAAAAATGCATAAAAACTATTTTTTTTACAATTTATTGTTCCACTTAAAATAATGTTGGCATAAAATAGTACATTTTCTTCAATGTTCATGCAATGGAAAATTGTAACTGTTAATTTGAATTGGATTGCATTTTGCTAGAAATATATTTATGGGTCAGAAGAATATGGTAAGTATTTTTCAGGTTCACCTTCCTGTTAGCATAGTAAGGTTTGATTTTCACAAACACATGCAGCTTTTCTAAATGCAATTTTCTTCTTTCGCTAATGGACATGTCAGAGTTGCTCTTGGCCCCTGGAGTTACAAATTTCTTATCAATAATTGTTTTTTTGTTCTCATTAATAATCAAGTCTTCATTTAGTGAATATAAACTTGCAGAAATTTCATCTGATCTTTTGCAAACTTGTGGGTCTGGAGAGATTTTCTTTTTGCTCATTTTTTAATAGGATTAGTAATTGATTCTTACTGAATAAAGGATTTGTAAAGTTCTGTTTGCAAATTTTACAGGCATCATACCAGCAAAAGCCTGCTCACTTTCCCTGCTTCCAGTCTTTAGAAATTGAAGCAGCTTGCTGTCTCCTCATCCTGAGGCTGTTTCTTCTCTGAGCTCCACTATTGTATTTTCTATCTCAGTGATGATCTAGTTTTCAAAATCATTTGAATAAAGTTGAAATTTCATTTGTGTTTCTCAAAGCTTAAATTTCAGTTTAATTATGTTTTTATAAAAAGTTTATAATTCTAAACAGGTATGGCAGCACACGTCTGTAATCACAGCTACTTTGGGAGGCTGAGACAGGAGGATTGCAAGTTTGAAGCCAGACTGGGCCACTGAAAAAGACTGTCTCAAAACAATTTTTTTTTATTTTGAAGAGAATAAAACCAAACAGAATAAAACTAATCAGAACAGAACAATGAAAGTGATATAGGACTTCAAAGCAAGATAATAGGAAATCAATAATGGCTACCATAGTGTCTCTTGTTCATTTCAAAATAGCTGTCCATAGCATCAGACATAATAATAAAATCAAACAAAACAAAACAGAATAAAATCAACCAAAAGAATGAAAGTATATTTTAAAGAGAATAAAATAAAACAAAACAAAATAAAGCCAATCAAAACAAAACAGTGAAAGTGATACAGGATTTCAAAACAGGATAATACAAAATCAACAATGGCTGTCATAATGCTTCTTGTTATCTTCAGAATTGCTGCCCATACCATCAGATGTAATAAAATCAAACAATATACAACAGAATAAAACCAATCAAAACAGAACATTGAATAAAAAAATAATAAAATGAAACAGAACAGTGAGAATAATGTTAGATTTCAAAAACAAGACAGAAAGAAATCCCCTATATTTGCTATATTGCATGTTGTTATCCTCTTAATAAATGCTCAGACTACCAGCCTTCGGCCTACAAAGTCAATCAACCAATACAAGCATTAAGTTGTTTTTGTACCTCAGTTTCTATCAACTCAGCCTGTCCTCTGAACCAGACAGTTGTTTATGGGGGGAGAGGGGACGGCTGTTTTTTTGTCACCCAGCCTACACACTGGTTGGCTCATGGGAAGGGCTTCTTGTTACTCTTCTCAGGCCCATGACTCACAGGAAGGGTGAATTGTCTTCTTGTTCAACTGTCTCAAAATTAGAAAAAAAAAAAAAAAGGATAGAGACATAGTTGAGTGGTAGGTCCTGTGTTCTATCCCTAGTACTGAAAAAAAATTATGATTTGATAGTGGTTACTAGAGCTTGGGAAGAGTGCAGGGAGGGGAGATAAGGAAAAGCTGGGTGCAGAAGTACATCTCGGTAGGAGGAATAACTTCTAAAGTTCTGGAGCACAGAAGAATACCTGTGGTTGACAAAAATTAATTGACTGCTTCAAAATAGCTAGCAGAAAAAATGTTGACTGCTATCAACACAAAGAAATGATGACTGGGGTGACAAGATATGTCAGTTACACGTGTTGTATACATGTGTTGAGATGTCACACTGTACCCTGTAAATACGTGCTATTACTGTATGCCAATTAAAAATTTAAAAATACATTTTAGAATTTATAATTTGAACTGGGGATGTTGTTCAGTAGTAGAGTGCTTGTGTAACATACTTGAGACCCTGGGATCATCCCCACATCAAGCACACACACACACACACACACACACACACACACACACTGTTCTAGTATTCCACCATGCATCTGGTTGTCATTGTGTTTGTCTAGTTCCCAAGTCAGGTCATGTTGCAAGAATGTTGTATTTGGACCTGCATATATACAAATGTAACAGTAATGTGAATTGTTTGTTACAAAATACTCTTCAGCTGTCTTTTAACTGTTGCAAATACCCAAACCTTACATCTTCCAGACACAGTACTATGTTACATAAGAATCTATTGCACACCACTATCTGAGAGGAAGGATTTGACAAGTTGATGACTTAGTCTTTCTTCTGTTTCTCCTCCTCCTCCTCCTCCTCCTTCTCCTCTTCCTCCTCCAAAGCAGTGTCTGGGTCTGTGTTAGCAGCAGTGCCACTTGCAAGTCCTTGTGGCATTCTGGTTCATTCCTTTTGTTTCCAGGACACAGAGCTAAAAATGTAGAGAAGCAGAATCTCTGGGTATGAGTGGTGTTACATCACGAAGGAAGATGTTCAGTTTATGCCCCTGCCGTGCCAGCGATGCTTGCCAAACCCAAGTACTAGGTGCCCTGATGTTCCTTCATGTGCAAATCATCCCGTGTGCCTAGGTCAAGGGCGGTGACCACTTTGCACATTGTCTTTGTACTAGTGAGATCCCTGTAGGCTGGAGAGGAGGAACAGGAGCTATCCTAGGTGGGGGCAGAGGTATTTCTACCATGAGATCAATGAAAGTTAAGTTTCAAAGTCCCTCATTTGCACAGATTGCTCCAAGCCTAATTCCATGTTGTTTTTCAAACTTAAATTTGAAAGGCTTAAGTCAGCATTCTCAGGCTCCAAGGCCGCAGGTTCAAGGTATCCAGGGGACAGTCCCCTTCTCCTGGAAGACACAACACGCACTAAAGACCTATAAACTGTGAACAGAAGGCCTGGGCCAACCTGTGAGGTTTCATAGTGATATCAAAAAAGGGGTGGTGAGATCTGATTCTCTATAGCAGCACTAATCAATAGAAGTGGAATGCAAGTTATATGTAAAGTTTTCTAGTGGCGACAGCGTACAAGTAGAAAATAAATAGGTAAAAACATAATGATACAATCTTCTTAATACTAAGCATTTAAAGTGTGGTGTACATTTTATCCTGACAGCACACCTCAGTTCAGGCTGGCCCCTTTCCAGGTCTCAACATGCTGGGCACACAACTCACTCTCTGTCTTCCAGGAAATTCTGGCTGGGAGCTGTATTTATTTCCTAGCACTGCTATAACAAATTACCCCAAACTTACAGCACAAAACAATGCATGATTATTCTCTTATACTTCCAGAGAACAGAATTCCAAAATGGATCTCACAAGACGGCAAGCAGGCAGCTTCCTTCTGTCTTCTCCAGCACCCAAGGCTGCCACATGCCTTGGCTCACGTCCCCACCAGTCCAGCTTCTGCTTCTGTAGTCAGGTCTCTTCCTCCAACTCCGACCTCCCGGAGTGCTGCACGTAAGGACATTTGTGGTGATGTTGGGCACACACAGTAACACAGGACTACCTGCCATCCCAAGGCTCTTGGTTTGATGAGTCCTGTGAAGTTCCCTTTCCTGGGCACCAGATCTGGGGAATAAGAGGCAGGCACTGCAGGTGACCAGGAGGGGCTGAGGCTGTAAGGGAAGGATGTTAGTTAGGGCTTCTGGTCAAAGGAAGGCCCAGGGAAGCTGCCAGGATTCAGTGGGTCCAGAGTGAAAGCCAAGGATGAACTAAAATTCCATAGCAGGAAAACTAGGGCAAGCTGAAGGTGTTAACTCTCAGGAGTCCTTCCTTTATGTCATTTGGGAAACCCGTCACAGTCGCCAATCCCAGAACAGAGCTTCTTATCCAGAGATCATACAGACACATCCCACAGTCGTAGGTCCCCCCAACCCGTGTCCTCTACCTCACAGCCTCAGAGCACCAGCCAGAGGCTGAACTCCGACGTGTGCCAAGTGGCAGGAAGTGGTTCATTTAAACAGCAAAACATTCATGGAATGGGGGAAAAAAGTAAATAAGTTGCATTTTCTCATAGGAATACTATGGAAATGGAAATGAGACAGTACATTCCTAAGGGCCCAGCACTGAATGAGTAACAACTACAGCCTAAAAAAAAAAAGATTATAAAATCTGTAATCACCTACGACAATAAAAGTTTGCAGCTCCAACTCCACCTTCCATAACCAGGGTTAAATGAACTCTAAAAAGGGTGTCCAGGAAATTGTAGAGATCGTAAAAGCACCATTGGACAGGACTTTTGAACTAGAGCCAATTTGATGGCTATAATGTGGTGAGGAATAATCTTGCCTGACTTGCTAGAGTTTAGCATGGCTTCTCCTGGATGATTTAATGGTCCAAGAATACCTCATGGGGACCTTTGTTATCTCTTGGTAGATTTCCCTGGAGCAAACAGAGGGCTCTGAAAACAATTTCCGCGAGGTAGTACATCTGGTGCTCAGTGCGCTGTGGGTAATGACAGTTGTGGTCATCCTAGCCAGCCTGGTCCAGCACTGGGGAGACAAGGCCCCCAGGGAGGGGTAGGGACCTGGCTCCTGTCACGCCCACTCGGGTGGGATGCACCCCGCACAGGCATGGACAGCAGGAGGCTGTCTCTTGAGCAGGTAGAGCAGAACAACCGATGGTGAGCAGTTATTTAGTAACTTAGGAGGCATCAGAGTCATCTGGCAAAACAAGAGGTGGACAGGCGGTAGCAACAAGTCAGGTATTAAGTTCACACCCTTGGCAAGGTTGGTGAGGGCACAGCCACCATTTTTTGTTTGTTCGTTCCTTTGTTTTTAGGCAGGGTCTCACCATGTAGTCAGTGAACTCACTATGTAGCCCAGGCTGGCCTCAGCCTCCTGAGTGCTGGGATTACAGGTGTGTGTCACTACGCTCAGCCTGGCAACCACTGAAATTTTTTTTCATTTTATTGGTAGATTTTAGATACACAAAGTGATACTATATTCATCATAGGAAATTTGTACCTGCATGGTATATCTTGCTGCTTCTTTTTTTTTCTTCCCATTCCCCTCCCATAGTCACCATTTAAAACGCTTCTGAATTACTGCAGTGACCCATAACAGGTGATCATTTGTCACCACTTTGCTAGGACAATACACAATATGCACATGTAAACGAACTGAATGAGTGAGACCTGTCGCCCATTTACCATCATGTTGTAGATTTTTGTGCACGGTTGGAAATGCAGATGTGTTCCTTTGTAACTAAGAAACCACCATGAACACGGGGTGCTCCCCTCCCCTCTGGGACAGATCTAAGATTCCTATTAAACTAAAGTGAAATTCACCGAGTAGGTGAAATGTCAAATTCAGCTGGTCTGGGCTTGAAGGGATGAATATTCCCCTGTACTCTTTACAAAAAAAAGAAAAGAAAGAAAGAAAGGAGGGAAGAAGAAAAAGGAACAAAGAAAGGAAAATAAAAAGAAAAGGCACGTGTGATGGTACAACCCTGTAACCCCAGCACTCTGGGAGGCTGAAACAGGAAGATTGCAAATTTAAGCCAGCCTGGAAAACTTAGTAACTTTTTTTGTCTCAAAAAGAGAGAGAGAGAGAGAGAGAGAGGGAGAGAGAGAGAGAGAGAGATCTATTTGATTATGGCAAAAAGCCCTGGAAATCGGGAGGAAAGTTAAACGTTAGCAGAAGTGGAAAAGGAGGTTAATATGTGAGATGAGATTCTGCGTAAGAAGCAGGTGACTTTGATTCTGGCGAACAAGAGTCACCTGTACAAACAATATAAGGTTGAATGGGACTTGGAAAAGTGATACTCATGTGTGCCCTATGTGAAAGGTTCTTGCCCTAGTATAAATTACTGTACAGTTATGGCAGTGATCTAATGTGGCAGAAGACCAAAGTGGGACCGCTCACCACTTCTTGCTTCTTCTTCAGCCCTCTCTGCAACTCCCCTTCCTGTTTGCACGCACAGAGAATTCCAATCGGTTTCTCACACGTCATCAATATCTGCCCCATGCGCCACTTCCACTCAGAGGTCATCTAACCCTTTGTCTCTCTGTATCTGGTCGAAGGAGACAGCCCAGCTGCCATGGGTTGTGTTTTCCTTCCCACGTCCTCAACTCAATAAACCTGTTCATTTCATTCTTTTGCTTCTCTATTGCACCCGAATACTCTAACAATATGCTGGCTGTCCCTGGAAGCCAAGCTTGGAGGAGCTAACGTTGAGGAAATACGGCGAGGGACAGCAGGCCCCTTACTGGAGTTTAGAGCCTAGGCTTGGGCAGGGAGGGAGGACGGGCCAAGCAAGGTTGAAACCTGGTCCTGGACGGTGTAGAGGGAATTCTCTGCAGATCACTGAAGAGAGACATGTTAGCTCCTGGAGTCAGGCAGGGGTCAGCCAGTGGAACCTAGGATGGGGGTAAGAAGTTAAAGCTGATCCCAGAGTTAACGTAACTGCATGCTTGCTGTGTTCCCAAGCACCAGGCCAAAATAAGCATCGGAAAGCTCCCTCTCTCCAAGCAGGATCGGCCCTAAGATCTCTGGCAGGGCTGAGCCTCCAGGTTTTGGAGAAGGATAGAGGGCTGCAGAGGTGGGAACCGGAAGGGTGTGGGGAAACTTCGTGTGAAGAGCTGCCACGGAACTCCCGGCAGAGCCAAGCAATGCAACATCTGGTTCTTTGCTGGGAACCTTCAGAGGAAGTCGGTAGGGTCTCCCTGCCTGGAGCAAGGCAAGGGCACTTTGTGCCCCATTAATGTGAAGAAGTTGAGGTCCACCATTCTCAGAATATCCTTCTGGGTATGGATCCAGGTATGAATTGGCCAAAAGAGGACTCCCATGAGATGCAGAAGGTGGAGAGGAACCTGCAGTCATTACTCTTTCTGTAGGTCATCACCGTGAGAAGTGGTTAGAAATACATGCAGAGATGCCTGTGGATCCCAGCTTGTCCTTGCTTTCTGACCCTACCAGCAAGCTATGACTCCTGACACTACCAAGTGCTTGACAGTGATTCAAACAGGAAGTAGTGACACTAGAGGTGGCATCCCACGGCCCTCCCATGAGCCTTGCCTCTGCCATCCCACCTCAGAGGCCAGATGTGCTCAGCATCTCAGACTGACCAAATCATGCCATGCTCTCTGATCCCCAAGTTTTTTTTTTTAAAAGCAGGGTCTTGCTGTGTAGTCCAGGCTGCCCTTGAATTCACTATGTAGCCTAGCCTGGCCTCGAACTTATGGCAGTCCTCCTGCCTCAGCCTCCTGAATGCTGGGATTATGGAAGTGCAACAACATGTCCAGCTGATCTCCAACCTTTTAGCAGACCCTCCCTCCCCTGGCTCCCTATGCAAATATGTGAGCTCTCCCTCCAATAATTTCCTTCTTCTGCAACTGGTAGTGTTTCTGCTCCCTTGAATAACCTCTGGTATATTACTAAGGAGTCTGTATAGACCCCTTGGAAATTCATGCATGGGAAGCTTCCACCTGCTTCCTTACCGTAAGGATTCTTTGGTCACAAGAGATAGACAAAAGAAAAAGAGGGTATTGCTTCTGGCTTACACACTCAACCCATGCAAATACAGGAATGACAAAAAAAAAAAAAATCAGCCTCTTATCTCTTGTGCTCTTTCTGTGTGAACCTTATTTTTCCCTATAAGAGGAAAGTCTGAGCCAGTTGGGGTCACGCATCCACCACCTGGACCAATCACAGCTCAGATGACCTAGACATAGTAATTGGCCCAACACAGGTCACTGGCCCATCTCTCCATGTCTTGAGGGTAAGTTTGTTTTTGGGTGGGGAGAAATGTAACTCAGACTGGGCTCCTGGTCGAATTTTCATAAGCAAAGAAGAGACCTCCATTTCCATCTATTATATTTGCTTTATTAAGAAGTAAGTTAGGCAATTTCAAATATAACAAAAGCCCTTTCTAGCTAAAGTATTTAAAGAGATACCTAGGGTTGGGGGACACACATAAATTGCAAAGGTTCTTCATGGAATCTTATATTACATTAATATTCTTTTTTTTTTTTTTTTTGGTACTGGGGATTGAACTCATGATCTCATGCTTGTCAGGCAGGCGCTGTGCCACTGAGCTAAATCCCTGACTCCACATTAATATGCTTTGAAAGTTACTGAAAACCTTTACAAGCACGAGGTTATTAGTAGGGATCTTTAGGTGGAGCGCTAAAACATGTTTCCCCAGAGGCTTACTGCCCTAGTCACGGTTTGCAAGGAAAACAATTTAATACAAGTCACAAAATTATAGAATTATTTTATAATAGTTGCCCAAAGAGTCAAATACAAGTAGTGCAGGAAATCTGTCCACAGGAATCCAGCTTGGGAAGACCCAAGGAATCCAGCTGAGGACCTGGATCCCACAGCAAAGTCCTACATGAGTCCAGCTGGAGGCCTAGAGCCCACAACAATGACTCATGCAAGTCTATTTCACAGATCTGCACTGGAAAGGCCTAAAGGTCAGCAGGGGAAACTAGAAAGTCTGTACCCGCAGGACGAAGGATCTGTGCCAGTAGGCTTAGGGTTCTGCACTGGAGTCAGGAAGCAATGGTCAAAATAAGAACCAGGGCTCCCCAAAGAGAACCATAGCCATCCTCAGTGACAATGAGGTCCCAAGCTCCACCAATGATGAGAACAGCCTAGTTCGTATCAGGATGCCAGCATGACAAACTTCTCCTAGAGACTGAACAGCACACCATCCTCCCCTCTCGAGCCAGGAAGCAATGTTCAAAGTAAGGACCAGCGCTCCCCCAAAATGAACCCCTGCCATTCTCAGCAACAAGGTCCCAAGCTCCTCTGACAATGAGAACAGCCAAGTTCTTATCAAGAAAGAAACTTGACAAGCTCCTCTAGGAGAACCAATGGCAACAGGAGAAGCAGCACCCCCACATTTTCCCCTTCAGTTCTCCTTTTTACGTACATTGTTGGCAACAATCCTCAGGTGGGCCCTCCACGCCCAGCAACATGCTGATTCAGTGCCGCTGGGTGTTAAGTGGACACCAGCTGTCAATCCTCTACACCTGCTAAACCAGATGGCCGACATTAAGGGCAAGAAGAGTTGTAAACCTTAATTTGAAAGCAAAAAATAAAAGTAGAGGCTATTACATTTTGTGACTATTAATCCAGGTAAGTCAACTTCTTTGGATTAAAAAATAATTAGCAGCTTGCTAGAGGTTATTAGAGGTGTGGTTTTGGGACCAGTATGTGATCCCTCACCCCTTCCTCTCTGATACTGGACCGCCAGTAACTCAGCAGCTTTGCCCCACCGTGCCCTGCTACCATGATGTTCTTGCCTTGGAGTCATCTGCTTATGGATTGAGCCCCTCACACTGTAAGTTAAATTTAACTTCTGCTCCTTTAAATTATGGATGTTGGGTATTGTGTCCCAACAGTGAAAAAGCTGACTAATATACCCAGCTTTACCTTCTTGGATCTTTTCATCCAAAAACATAGTATACAATCTCTCCAACTATTTAGGAATTCTTTTCTCTCTCTCAATTAAAGCTATAAGGTTTATCCATAACTTTTTGGGCCAGGGATTTAGCTCAGTGGTTTAAGTGCCTGCCTTGCAAGTGCAAGGTCATGAGTTCGATCCCCGGTACCAAAAAAACATAACTTTTTGTGTGTGTTGGTACTTGGGACTGAACCTAGGCCCTCACAGTGCTCTATCACTGAGTTATATCTCCATCCCTTCCTCATTTTATTTTGAGATAGGGTCTTGCTAAAGTGATCCTCCTGCCTCAACCACCACACCCAAGCTGGCCTTGAACTTGTGGTCCTCCTGCCTGAGACTCCTAAGTAGATGGGCTGACAGGCATGTACCATCATGCCCAGTGGTACATGAGATTTCTACAATTAAAATTCCAAATTGTTATTTATATATAGGAACTTTTTTCTTTTTTGTAAGCATATTACACTCAGAAATGTTAGCGACCTTCATTAGTTCTAAGGGTTTATCTGTAGAGAACCTTGCATTTTCTATATTGTATATTGTCTTTAAGTTTCACGTGAAAGTTCTTTTTCCTTTGGTTTAAAAAAAATCCAAATTAAGTAATATAAGCCCAGGCCTAAAATACCTGTATTAACTATCCATGCCTTAATAACCAGTGTTTATTTATGTCTTCCCAGAGATCATATTAATCCACGGAACTGTTTTGCAAAGAGTGTTCTATCAGCCAAGAGAAGATTTTCATATTATATACTACATTTCTTTTCTTGAAGATTCCTAAAGGCTCTGCGAAGTCCTGCAAAGAAATCCCTCAAACATGGGTCAGCTCTGCATTCCAAACTTATTTCATCATGGAGCTGCTGTTTAGGCAATGCAATCTGGCTTCCTAAGGAACTGCTTTTTCCCAAAAAAACACACTTTGGGAATTGATGGTCTTGTGAAATAAATAGTCAGCAAAACAGATTAACCCTAGGAGTGCCTCAAAGAATCCATTGTCTTTTTCAGTGTCTCCTGTGGAAGCTAAGCTTGGTAGAACAAAGATCTGCCTGGCTTTTTCTGTTTCTACTCCTCAGGTTTTTGTCTGTCTTCTGTCTGTCTGTCTGTTTTGCTTATAAGCCTGGGGATTGAACCTAGGATTGCTCGTCTGCTGAAAAAGTGCATTACCCCTAAGCTACATCTCTTGCACATATGTGACATTTTTATGTATGTTAAATAAAAAATAACTCATGAGTTAATGCCAACATTGTACAAGAAAGAAAAATATACATATTAAATCTCATGAGCCTACCCAGTACTGGGAAAGGGCCCCAGCTGGTCACAGCGGGAGATGTCCCTGTAATCCCTGTCACTGTCTTTTGACTAAGATAGAGATGACATTTTCTGCTGCTATTTCTCCTCCTGCTACAACCCAGGGCCTCAGCTTTCCCACCACGGTTTTCTCCATACTGTGCAGAACCACGGGTGTTCAGCAAACACTGTCCTTTTTGTGTTCTGCGTTCTGTACAAAGGCTGCAGGTGAATCAGGGTACAACTTAATACATGGAAATGCAAAATCCTCACAAGCTAAAGCCTGTTTTCATGGGGGGAGGGGGCTGTTTCAGTTTTCCTAGTGTTGCAATTTCTGATCAGCCAGTGTTCATTGGGTTAGTTGAAAGGATAACAATGTGTGTCTTCCTTGACGGATTTCACCATGGTGTGCATTAAACTTACTAGTGGAGCTTGGAAAACAATACAAGTTTTCCCCACCAGTAACCCTCTGTTTTAAAAACTCTGGCATGCAGCTAAAAGTCCTGTATTTTTAAAACTTATTTTATTTTGTAAAAATTATTTGTACAAACTGTTTTATTTTCCCATGTCTGCAGGGCATGTCTGCAGATCACTCCGTGGTACCTACCCAAGCCTTGGCCACTGTCACCCCTCTTCAGCAACAGCCAGCTTGCTTCTGCAGAAGTGGAGCTCAGGCCTGACTTCCCCTGGCTGGTCACGGCAGATAGTACTGCACACTCGTGGAATGTCCTGGCCCAGCATCCGGGGCTCTTCCTAGGCCTAGTTAGTGAAGACTCCAGTCAGCCGCAATTCGCAGAAGATGCATGCTGATGCCCCTACGGGTCTCAGTGACAACTAGCAAGAGTGGCCTGCAAAAGCTTCTCCCAGGTCCTTGTCAGGCTTATGACATGAACTCCATCACTTTCCCTTCTGTAGGTTCCATCAAGGTAGGTGCTACCTCGGTGGGTTCCTGCTGCTGGGATTCTGAGGACGTGCTCCCGCTCCAGACATTGTGAAAGTGTCTCTTCAAGTTATGATGGGAATCAACAATGCATATGGACACCTCCCTGGGGAGCAGGAAAAAGCAAATCCTTGAATTGCTAAAAGCTCTGCAAGTCATTTTCTAGCATTTATTCTGTGACTTTTTTTTTTTTTGAGTCAGGGTCTGGTAGCCCAGGCTGATTGTGAATTTGCAGTGATCCTCCTGCCTCACTCACCACACCCAACTTTATTTTGTGGCCCTTTAAAAAGTAATTCTTTCTTTCCTTCTCCTTTCCTTTCCCTCTTCTTCCCCTTCCCTTCTTCTTCCTTCTCCCTTCCTCCCTTCCTTCTCTTTTGCACTGCTGGGGAACTGAATCCAGGACCATGCATGTGCTATTCCACCACTGTCCTTGATTTCCACTGCCAGCCCCAATAAACCAGTTTTCAATGTGCCCTTGTCTAATTTTTTTTCTGATTTTAGTTTTAAATAACAATAAAAAATTAATTCCAAACCAGCCTTCTAAAGACAAACAAATATTCTTTTCCATGTCAGGCTCTGGTCCTTGTTCATATGCAGAGAAAGCTTTGAGTTTTGAATTTGTCACCTTGCATTTTATTTTTCTTCAGTTTCCAAGCTACCACACAATGATGATAATTGTCTTCTTAGCAAATGTGTAATAGCCAAGCAACTTTTTACTTGTATCATAATTTAGCTAACAATTCCCTTCCTGCTGGACATTTAGGCTGTATATTTTTGGTTACTGCAGAAAAGATGGCAGTGAAGAGCTTGATGTGTATGGATTTTGCTTTTCTTTTGAATCGATTCCCTTGGGGACAGTTTTCTGGAACTCTCAATATTGGGTCAAAGGAGATGAACATTTTTTTATGACTCTTGTTAATGATTACTAAATTACTTCCCCAAAGGTTGAACAAATTTGCAGAGTGAGGCCCCACTCCCTGGCAATTGGGCTGAGGGTTTCTGGGAGGGGCCAACGGTACCACGGGTCCTTCCGAGTCTTCCTGTGATGGACGGAAGATGTGCCTCCAAAAGCGCCACTCACGTCACCTTGCTGAAAGAGGGGCAAGAAGCCCAGTAACCACCATGCAATCGTGAGCCTGCACATGCGTCTCGCCAACTACCACTGGCCCTTTCCTGGTATCCTCTCTGCTTCTCAAAGAGCCCTGGGAATTTCAGTCGTATGAGTCCTCATCTTTCGAGTAAGGAAAGGATAGAAAGAGAGGTCTAGTAACCTGCCTGAGGGCCACACAGTGAGTTCCCACTGACCTGCGCATTTGAACCCAGTGCCTCACCGCTGCCGTATCACGCTGCATTTCACATCACTGATTCCTGAGGCAGCCCCAGAATCTTGCTAGTCGGTATTTCCTTGGCCATAAATTAGCTGAAAATGGGAATCTGTTAGTATAACAGCTGAGGCACATTAAAGATGCCCAAAATAATGCCCATCTCTTCTCCCATCGTGAGGTGAGATCAGCTTGTGTGGTGGCTCCCACTGTAATCCCAGCACTCTGGGAGGCTGTGGCAGGAGGACCACAAGTTTAAATCACACCTCAGCAACTTAGTGAGCTACTGTTTCAAAATAAAAAGAAGAATAAAAAAGGACGGGGATACATCTCAGTGCAAAACCTTGAGTTCTATCCCCAGTATTGAAGGAGGAAGGGAAGGAAGGAAGGAAATAGAATCCACTGAATGTCCTCTTGAATCTCACTGGCTTGGTAATTTTTTTCCCTCTGGATCAGGATTCGAACTCAGGACCTCACACTTGCCAGGCAGACACTGCAGCACTGTGTGGTGGCAGACACAGGAATTCGAGCATTGTCCTGGCCAAGCCCTGCACATGAACACCCAACCCAGTCGGAGCAAGGGCTGAGATCCAGGCCACTCTATTGCACCCTGCTCACCACAGAGCTACAGGGGGGCTGTGCCGGTGTGGGGGAGAGGGCACCTGTTGCCTGATTTGCATGGGCTGTCCTGAGTAGAACTCATTAGTCTGTGGGTATCTCGCAAACCTGGTGAAACAGGAGACAGACCTTTGTAAGGAATTTGCCATATTTTGGAATGAATGGAGCTGAAGAGCAGTTTCAGAAAGATGACAGGGAGTGTGCGGAGTTTGGAAAGTTTGGGTGCAGGGCGGGAGCTCCCATATCACTGTGTCCTCTGCCCAGCCCTCCTGGGAGTGAGTCACTTTGGCCAAATGTCTCATCCGCAGGGCAGTACCTGATCCCCTGCAGTTACACGAGGTTTCTGGACTGCTGTGCCGTGAAGGTGTACGAAGTCGTGCAAACTACCAAAATAAACAGAATGTCTCAGATTAGATACTTCACCCAGAGAGGACCTACAGTGGTTCTTTTGCAGATTGGAGCAGTGCAAACATCCATACACGGGCACCCAACACAGGTAGGGGTCCTCTGGGAGGGTCCCAAGAGGCACACCGACAGAAGCGATCTCCCGCTGCAGTAGGCAACCATCTCCCATGACTGAGTCCCTTCTCTGCTGGCATGAGCTTTGCCGCTGGTGCAAGATCTAGTCCGGCACTGAGTGGACGTCACCCCGCCGGCAGGGGTCTGCGGGTTCTTCTGCTCCAGTTCTAAGCTAAGCTACCCTTGGAAGAAGCAGGGGAGAGTGGAGGGGCTCTGGGAAGGGCCAGTCATTCCCCTGCCAGCCACCCGCAGAGCAGCACCACAATAAGATAGTAAAATACAGCTGAGAAAGTCCAGGAACGCATGTGGAGCAGATGGAACCAGAGCCTGAGGAGTAGCCAGTGGAGGCCCCTTTACTGAAGCCCTCTGGACGAGTGCCCTGCCCTGGGAAGCCTCAGGTGAAGTGGTAGAAACTCCCCACTTCAGTGTCCATGGACATCATATTCCTTTTTACCAACTGGCATCTGTGGCTCAAGGAAGAAGGCTGCTGTCTGCATTTCCCATGGGTCACTGCTGTCACAAAATCCAGCGCTACGAACTGGGTGGCTCAAAACAATAGATATCTACTGTCTCACAGTTTGGGAGGAAAGATGTCCAAAATCAAGGCGTCATCAGGGCCACAGACCCTGAGACCCTGAGGGAACCCTCCCTTGCCTCTTCCTAGCCTCAGGTGCTCTCTGTCTGCTGCCTTTGTGTGGTTGTCTTCTGAGAAGGATGTCAGGCTCACTGGGTCTACTCGACTGAGGTCTTTTTCTTTTCTTTCAGTACTGGATTTGAACCTAGGACCTTGCATGTGCTAGGCAAGCACCCAACCACTGAGATGCATTCCCTCGCCCTTTAAAGATTTTATTTATCTTATTGTTTTATTTAATTTTGAGACAAACTCTTATTAAGTTGCCCCAGCTGGCCTTAAGGTTTTGGTCCTCCTGCCTCAGCCTCCGGAGTAGCTGGGATTACAGACATGTGTACTGTGCCTGGTCTGTACATGCCACAGTGATATTGGAATAGGGGTCCGATCTATCCTAGTATGATTTCAGTATGCCATCTGTGGGCTGGGGATATAGCTCAGTGGCATAAGAGTCTGCCTGGTAAGTGCAAGGTCCTGAGTTTGATTCCCGGTACCCCCCCCCCCACCAAATATGACACCTGCCGCAGCCCTATGTCCAAGTAAGGACACACCCTGAAGAAATAGGGAATAAACCTCTTTTTTTTTGGCCCCAAACACATATTTCTGTCTATAAAAATGTCTCTTCAGCAGGCACAACGGTAGGTACCTACAACCCAGCATTCTGGGAGGCTGAGGCAGGAGGATCACAAGTTCAACCCCAGCCTGGGCAACCTAGTGACCTAGCAAGATCCAGTCTCAAAATAAAGAAAATAAAAAGGGCTGAGGAATGTAGCTCAGCACAAAGCCCTGGGTTCAATCTTCAGTGTTGCAAACAAAAAACAAAACAAAACAAAAACCTGTCCCTGGGTGGCCTGAGTTAGCCTCCAGACACGGTGAAGTGAGCTCTGAGTCAGATCGCTGGGTTAAGAGCCTGCTGTGGCCACCGTGTGACTAAGGGCTGGGAAGCAGGAATGCTGTATAATGAGCGCTGTGGAGTCTGGCGGGGGATTAGGATCAAGTACCTGGCACAGTACCGGGCAGTAAGTGCTCAATGAGTATAAGTTACTAAGTGTAGTGTTGTTATTTCTCAACTTTTCCAGCAATTTCCTTAGGAGTCAGTCTTTTATTCTTCCTGGAAAATGCATATGGTGCTGGGGGCATAAACAAATGCATCTTTATTTGAAAGGAATTGGGAGTGGGCTGGAGACTGGGAGGTGCTCCGTTCATGGGCGCCTGGAATGGAGACAGGTCGTGTTTACTAGTACTTAAAAGTTCCTCAGTAGATTTTCCCAATAGGAAAGATGAGACAGTCCTCTCAAATACATGCCCTGAAATTTGCAGAGACTGTGAAGAGAATGCAACAGGCTGATGTTTAAAAAGCGCCTCACACCTGAGCGAGGCAGTGCACACCTGTAGTCCAAGCACTCAGGAGGCTGAGGCAGGAGGATCACCAAGAAAGGGAAGCCAGCCTGGGCTACATAACGAGTTCAGGGCTGGCCGAAGCAAAGCCTCACCTGGAAGGCTCCTCACGGTCCTGCCTCCAGCCCCCACTCACTGTGTAACAGGTGCACGGTCTCCCCACATCAGACCCGGACTGCGGGCTGACTTATGCTACACACACGGATAAGAGGTGCCGGTTTAGAAAGTGAGAGGGCAACTTACATCATTCACAATGACAACGATGTCACTGATAGAACAGTGCCTCACAGGCCCGACCATGGCCTCTCTCCGAGTTAGGGGTGGTTGTGCAGTGAGGGGCTTGAGTTCTGGGAACCAAAAAAGACCAAGAGCAGCAGGTTCTCAACTGACCTCCTTCCTTTATTAGAGAGGCCTCTTCTCCAGCCTGAGGGAAACTTCAGACACTGCCTCAGCCTCCTCTTTCATGGTCTCCCCTGAACACTTTGTGGTTTTTTTTTAACCTCCTTCTGACTGGCACAGTCCTTTTCTTTTTTATAGACAGAGTCTCGCTAGGTAGTTTAGGCTGGCCTTGAACTTGCCACAATCCTCCTGTCTCTGCCTCCTAGGTGCTGGGATTATAGGCACGTGCCTTTTATTTTAAATATTTACTTCCAGATCAGACTTTTATTAGTATGTGTTTGCAATCTGTATTAAATACATTCAGCTGAGTATGGTGGGGCATGCCTATAATCTCAGCAGTTGGTAGAAATAGGAGGATCACTATGAATTGGAGAACAGCCTGGAATATATACTGAGTTCAAGGCCAGCCTGAGCTACGTACTGAGACCTCGTCTCAAAACAAAAGTATATATATGCTTATATATACATATTTTTCATTATGGCCAATGGGCAGATACATAATGCATTTTGATCTTTTTATTCCCCCTCCCCCCATCTTTTCCCATCCCACCCCTTACTGTTTTGGATAGTAATTATTATACTCTCCTTTTTTAAGGCTAGGCTAGAGAATCTGAGAGACACTATCCATAATTATCTGCAGAAAAATGCCATACAGTACTTACAGCACCACATGAACAATATAGCTATTTGATGCGTCCTAGGCTAAACTTCTTGTCTTGGGACTGAGGTAGCTCAGTGGTAAAGAGGTTGCCTAGCATGGGAGGCCCTGAGTTTAATCTCTAGCACCACCAAAGGAGACAGAGAGGAAGGAAAGATTCCTGCCTTAAGCAGACTTTACCCATCCTGTGCTAATGATACAATGTGACCCTAAAATGTAATCTTGTCTTCCTCATGGCAAGTTCTAAGGATCACCTTCCATCCTCGCTGGATTTCTCATTCCTCTACTTTTTAACCTTTTTGCTTTTTGCTGTTGCTTGCTTTTTTCAGACAGGGCGTCAGCAGGTAGCTCAGGTTGGCCTCAAACTCAGTAATCTTCCTGCCTCGACCTCCTGAGGGCTGAGATTTCAGGAGTGTGCCATCCCACTCACTTCTCTTAAACTAGGGCCACCTTTGTGATCTCTGCACTGCCGACTCTGGGGGCTGAGGTCTGGTTGTGACTACATGAACTTAACCCTCTCCACTCTTCCTAGCCCATTTGATTCACCACTACGCCCTCCCCCCCATCCCTGGTAATTCACCCCTTTCTCCCCTCACCCTTTTGCTTTCAGACCTCGCATGTTCCCGCACTCTGGATATGACCGCCACGCTGATCTTATTCGCCCTTGCTCTTCTCTCCTCCTCTTCCATCTCCCTGTTACTTTCTGTCTCCCCAGTCCTCTTTCCTAGCAGTGTTTCCAAGCTTAACACCTCAGACGCCATTTTTTCACTCTCTCTTTGTTCCTATCTCTGCAAACTCTATGCATTATCTGTCTTGAACACACTCCTTCTGCCAGGTGCTGTGGCACATTCTGAAATCCTAGTGCTCTACAGGCCGAGGCAGGAGGATTGAGCGTTTTAGGCCAGTCTGAGCTGTAGCAAGACCCTCTCTCAAAAACCAAAATACACAAACCTTTCCTTTAATGCGATTTGCAGGTCTCACACAGACCATCCCTCTGAGCTCCATCTAAACTTGCGTATCCAAATTAATTAGCCTGCATTTGGATGTCACAAAAACAGTATAAACTTAATGGGCCCAAAATGAAACCAGTGCTTCTCTCCACTCCTCTCTCTCCTCAGTTCTAAGTCACCCAAGCTGGAGGAATCAGCATTCCATTTCCCTCCTTAGTAACACAAGTGAGATCATTACTCTACTTTGGAAATATTTTTATTCTTTTTAGTACTGGAATTGAACCCAGGGCCTCACACATGCTAGGCAAGTGCTCTTCCCCAGCCCTTATTTATTTGGGACAGAGTCTTGGTTGACCAGGCTGGCCTGAGCACATGATCCTTCTGCCTCAGCCTGCTAAGGGGCTCAGACTATAGGCAAGGCACTACCGTGACTGACCCAAAACACATCTTGAATTCAAAGTGGACTCTTCATCCTCAGAGTCACTTAGCTCTGATCAGTATGGTTTTTTACTTGACCCATTTGCTGTAGTCTCACTGGTCTCACTGCTTCCATGCTGGTCGCTCTCTTTCTCATCCATTCTTCTCATAGCACCTACTGCTTCCTTTTTTTTTAAGCTAGAGTCTTGCAATGCAGTGCAGGCTGGCCTTGAACTCTCTCAGTCCTTCTGCCTCCAACTCCTGTGGGCTGGGATTACAGATATGCATCGCCACACTGGCTTACTGCTCCACTCCTCAAAACAAACATTTGACTGTATCACTCTCTACCTAACCCTTTCTAGTGGCTTCTCTTTCACTCGATAAACACATTGATACAGAGTACTCCTCTCAGTAACGCCTGCCTCAGGAAGTGAACGAAGCAGATACAAAGATACAAAGGGCTGCGAAGATACAAAGAGGCTGCGAAGAAACGGCTGTGAAGAAAGATCAAGAAGGGGTGAGGAATAGGGAATTATGAGCCTGCATGTGTGTTTATAATCTTAAGCAGCCAGGGGAAGGCTTCAGACTGAGCAGATGACCCGAGTGAGCGGAGGGAAGGGCAGTGACCCTGCAGATCTGTGGGAAGACTCCAGGTGGAAGGGAGAGCACAGCCCAAGGCATGGAGATGCATCGTCACTGGCTTCTTGGTTGAATAGACTGGAATAAAATCCAAACCTGACTGTGGGCCATTAGGTAACTGGTGTCCACCCGCAAAACTCACAACCCCCAACAAACCACCCCTCCCTCAAGTGTTTTCCAGTTTACCAGAAGCTCTTTTGTGTTGCTTTTTTGAGACAGTGACTCAGTACAGTAGGCTCACTATGGAGCCCAGGCTGGCTTCGAACTTGCAGTGATCCTTCTGACTCATCCTCCTGAGCGCTGGGATTACAGGCATGCTCAACCTTGCCTGGCCCCAGAAGCTGTTTCTTGTCTTTGCCTGTGTTGTGCCTCTGCTGAGAACATTCCCTCAACACTTACGCCCATATTCAATCTGTATGGTGGCTACTTTTCTTCCAATATTTGTATTTAAATTTCACTTAACATCTTTCCTGACTGCAAAAACGAAAGCTGGTCTTATTTCTTTTGAATGTCAGCTTTCTCTTGTTTCTTGCATGGGACCTATCACATCTTGCACTTGGGATTCATATTTACAGGAATTTAAACCCAAAATCAATAGGTAAATGGTATCTCGTCTTTGAAATTTGCATTTGATCGCTAATAAAAACATGCAAGTTTCCCAAGTAATGACTGGTTCTTAAGTGGTGTTTTTGGAGTGTTTGGGATTGTACCAAGGGCCTTCACAATGAGCTACAATCCCAACCCTTTAAATTTATTTAGTTTATTTTTATTCTGAGGATCTCGCTAAGTCAATAAATAGCCCAGGCTGGGCTTCCACTTGGTAACCTTCCTGCCTCAGCCTCTCAGAGAGCTGGGGCTACAGAGGTGCACAGACCATACCCAGCCTGCATGATGTGTTGTATATTTTATCCAAATACTCGAAAGTCTCTATGGCTTCAGATTCAGAACAGGGCTGATCAGCCAGAACCCCACCCTGTCCAACTGTCTGGAGGAAATTTGTTTCCTCAAGTTCCTGGTAGAGGCAGTAACTCAAGGTCACCCTTTTTTAGGAGTCATTCCAAATCTCAAGCCCATTTAGAGAGGAAAGTGGTTCACACCGATAACTAAGTTGGGCAAGAAAGGAGCAGAAGATACTACCAGTATGCACTTACTATTGAGCAATTACTAACGGCCACCCAGTGCATTACGATGTAATGACGGTTGGCCTCTCCGACTGGTCCAGGGCCCGCTCCCGAGGCAAGACCCTGCAAATGGACCCTTTCACACCGCCGAGGGCCGAAGCTCCGAACTGGCCAAGCGCAAGAAACCTTTCAGACCCAAAGTACTACAAGCTCTAACGCTGCACCCGAACTCCCCTCCCCCGGGCCCGCCGAGATTACAGCTCTTCTCGCGAGAGCACAGGCCAGGCCTGCTCCGGGTGGCCAAGGGATGTTAACTCCAGACCGCGCCCCCTCCCGCACCCTGACAGAGGCGCCAGCGGCACGGTGGGAGCGCCGGAGGCGCGCACGCGCAGGTGAGCGAGCGAGTGGGCGCGGGGGCACGAGGGCGAGGGGCGGGGCTTTGCGTCGCGCCGCGGGCACGTCGCCGCGCGTCCTCAGTATTTAATGTCTCTGTGTTCCTCTGGCCTGGGCGAGCACGTGGGGGAGCGGCCGGAGCGCTGCGCTGCGGGCCTGGCCGCCGGGCCAGGCGGGGGTTAGGGGACGGCGGAACCCGACGGTCTCCGAGGAGCTGGTGAGTTGCATCCCCACCCCCTGCCGGGGCCTTGAGGAGGCGCCATCCCGGCAATGGGGCGGCCGAGGTGCAGGTGAACGGTGCGACGCGCGCGGTCCGCGTGCCCCGGGGCGGCGCTGCGGGCGCCGGGCATGTGCGGGGGCTGTAGCCCGCCGCTCTGTCACCCAGGCCCGGCCTGTCGCGCACTCCCCCTGCGCCGCGCGCTGCAGCTGCTGACAGGTCGGGTGTGTGGAGCTTGCCCCACGCGCGTCATCGTCCTCCGGGGCGGGGGCGAGGACGCCGCGCCCGGGGCGCCCCTCCGAGCCCGAACTTTCCCCGAGCGCGCACCCCTGCCGGTGGGGCGGACCTGAGCGCGTCCCACCCAAGGTCGCCCAGCCCTACTCGCGTTTACTTTTCAAAGGTCGTGTGTACCCAGTTGGAACCCGGAGGGGCGAGGCGGCAGTGGGGCAGGCAGTAGGAAGAGCTGGGCGCCCTAAGGGCAAGGAGGTCCCCCTGTCTTCGCCAGAACTCCCTTCTCGTGCTGAAGGATTGGAGTTTTATGGGTCACTTCTGGAGCCTCTTGTAACTTCTGGGCTCCGTGGGCTCGTCTTGGATGGCGACGGTGGCAAACCCGACCACCAGGTAGCTCCCGAAGCCTCTGGAATTCGCTGCGGAGAACATGTGGAGACTGACGGAGCCAGAGGATAGGTTGGTTGGGAGACTGTCTGAGGATGTTTAGGGCGGAAGAGCCGATCAAACCAAGTTAGGGTCCGGAGGTGCAGCGCTGTGTCAAGGGGAAATAGCGTTGGCTAGAGGTACAGGCTGACTAGCTTGATTCGCCCTGTTAACTTCAAGCTTTACCCCAACCCGTCCTCCTGCCGAGGGGCGTCTAGGGTCGCATACATATTCCCCCACAAACACACTCAGAGACACAGCCTTAGGCCGGAGATCTGAAGAAACCAGGCACCTTTCTGGGGGTGTGGGCTAAAAATGTGCTTGGAGAGGCCACGGGCTGGACACCTAAGAGGCGGGCTAAGTAGTTTCAACTATTTTGTGCCCTAGGTTACCGTCTTCCTATTTCCTCACCCTGGGAAAAGTAAGAGAGGAAAAGCGCTAATGGTGGAAGGGTATGCCAGAAGTCTCCAGGGATTGCAGGGAAGTCCTGGGCGGTGCGGGACCGGCCTTGCTTTGGGAGATGCGCGGGGCTTGGGCCCCTTCCTGTTCCGGTTAACACAAACCTAGCAGTTAACGCAAACCCGGTGGACTTCACTCCAGGTGGGAGTGGAGGCCTCTCAAGCCGGGTGGGGTGGGGTTATATGTGCAAATGCAATTACTGAAATTAAAACCGCCTTTCTTCTATTGAAGTGCAGGCTACTTGGTGTTTAAATTTATCTCCGGTGAAATCTGGGTGATTGGACCTTGTTGGTTTGCAACCTTCCTCCACTGCTCCCATGTTGCAATTACTGATCAAGGGACACGAACTATTAATTCGTGTGAACTCCTTCTCAAATTAGTATTTTTTTTTTTTTTAAAGAAAACCCTTATTTAGAACGCAAAGGTTGGACTCTATAGCACCACCCAGCTGTTCTACTCTTAAAGGTGCAAACCTCCTTATGAAATGAAGAGGACTGAATGACTTGATTACTGGATTCTTCTGTTTTTGGTGGTTCACCTGCTGATTATTTAAGATTTCTGAGCACTGAAAATAAGTGAAGTTTTGTTCTGGGGGTTTTTGGACTCATGTTGAGCTTTATCTCATGTCTTACCAGTTTTGTAAGTTCTGAGTAATAATTCCTGAGAGTAGTCTGGTACAATATGGCCCTAGATTAGAGGAAGTCCTCTGCTTCAGGTATGCAAATCACTGGTGGTTGCTGGATCAACAGACTCTGTTGTCGTGCATGTTCTATCAGTTAACTGCTACTGGCCTGTAAATGAGACAGGTCTAGTGAATTTCTGTGGAGGTGGAGCCCCTGTACTAGAAGGGTCCTCCACCTCCCCGCTATTTCTAGGAAGTGCATTCACACTTGGTTACTGCAGGGTGACATTAGCTGTATCTGTTCTGGTGCTGAAGTTATTGTATCTCCAGTGTACAGTTGCTGAGCATCAATGTTTTAAAGCAGTTTGTCTTGTTACCTGGTAACCCAAGTTATTCTTGGGCTTGGACCCAGGCTGGTCTAGCTATAGTTTGTGGGGCAGAGTAGTTTTCGTCTCCAGTGTTCCCTTTCCTTTCCTAAAGACAGATGGAGGTCAAGTTCCTGAGTCCAGGGACTGTGCCTGGTGCATGATAGGTGCGTAAGCATTGTTTCTCCTTTCCCCCAAGGACTCCGAGTCTTAAGTTGCACTGAAATCACTTGAGAGGTTTGAATTTTATTACAAGCACCCCTACCTCTAGCCTGTGACCTAGAAACTATGTTGAAAGGAAAAGAGAGACAAATTGGTTTCCTCACACTTTACCCGCTAGCCTGTCTTGCTCATGTGGGCATTTTAGGGCTTTGAAGAGTGGCAGCATGTAGCCCACATGCCTGGAGAGCTGGCCTGTTTTTCCTAGTTACTCCTTCCAAAAGTGCCTGGTGAGTCTAGAATGTCTGGGCCCTCTGCGGCTCAGTCTGTCTCCATGGTGTGGGGAAGTTAGCAGTTGTTTTGGTGTGGGTTAATACCTTCAGCTCCTCACTCTAAGGCAGATGTTTCCTCTGCCATGGGGAATGCTGGGTTCTGGGGGATTCTGGATTCACTGAAATCATCTCATAGTGTTTTACAGTTGTTAATCTGCATAGTTAGGGGCGTGTTTGTTCTAAACTTTGCTTCCTGGGGTAAAGTTTCTGTTTCTTCCAATTACCTTTTTGGTGTGATACCTCACACGGGTCACTTTAATCAGCATCTGGATGTGGCACTCCACTCATTGCACCAGTGGCCCTCATTTTATTTTATTTTTATTTTTTTGGAGATGGGTTTTGCTGTGTGGTTCAGGCTGGCCTCAAACTCACGTTGTAGCCCAGACTGACTTTGAACTCAGAGGGATCCTTCTGCCTCAACCTCCCAAGCGCTAAGATTACAGGTGTGTGCCACACTTGGCCATATACCTCATTTTAAACCTGAGTGGTGAAAGGTACAGTCAGTGAACATGTTTGAAGCAGGGCAGCATCTGGCTGGAAAAGTAGCTCCTGGGGATGTGGGGACAAATTTAGAGACCTCTTCCTTGACAGTTCATGTGCTGGGTGAGCAATGAGCAGGCAAGCACCTGCTTAATCCTTTAATCCTTGCACCTCTGAGTGCAATTGAGGGTGAAGCTGGAGGTCATTCTACATCGTTTCAATGCAGGGAGCAAAATTACAAATTGAGGGGTGGAGAAAGTAACAAATAACTTTGGTCTTGATCCTAGCTGACTTTTTTAATGAGCACAATGACCAAGAAAAATTCTTAGTTCCTTGGGCTCTCCTAGTCTTTCTGCTGCTTTCTAAGCAGATTGTTGCAGTGGAGGAGTGTATAATCAGCATTCTGAGGATTGGCTTCCTAGTAATAAGTAGCCTTTAAAGTGTCTTTTTTCCTCAACTTTCCTTGCCTCCTAAACAGTGGTGTCTAGTTTTATTGAGTCTAGATCCTTGTCATCTGGGCATCTCTGCCACTGGTCTCACCAGTGGTCTAGTAGTTTGCAACCATTAGTAGTGAACATCCTGCTTCCCATCCTGTACTACTGGCTGGCTGCATTCACTTTGCCATGTGTCACTGTGGCCCATTTGCACTTGGAACAAAGCAGGTTCCCAGGGTGTGTTCTGCAAGTGAAGCTATGCAGAGCTCTGGGTCAGTGGGGCTGGTTTCATTACTGGGCTTCGCTGGTAAGAAGAGCCCTGGTCTTGGTGTAGTTCTTGGGACTGAAACCTGGCTGCAAGTCTAGGCAGGCCAGGTGGCTCTCAGGGGTCTTGGTTCCTTCAGCTGCAAAGGAAGGTTGGTGAACATTAAAAGCATTCAGCTTTTGCTCCAGGGGGCCCACTGGAGGAATGTGTTTGGGCTGCCATACTGGACAGCACTGGTCAAGAACATTTTCATTGTCACAGAAAATTTCGTTGGACAGTGTTGATCTAGAATGTTCTTTGCCTAACTCTGAAAGTTTAATTGTCTCAACCTGTAAATCTCCAGAGCACCACATGTTTGGACTTAGTCATCTGTTGTTTGTAAACCCAACAAATGATTTCTGTATTGATTCTCTTTGAGGGGCTGGGGACACATGCATGAAGCAAAAGGCCCAGACATTAAGCCCTGTTTATTATCTAAGTCGTCTTGCTAACAGTAAAAGTCTTTGGTCTCCAAATGTCAGATGTCACTAGCTTGACCTAATGACTCTACAAGACCCCCGTATAGGCCATCTGCTAAATGTTGGGAGGCCTCTTAAAGGAGTCACCGTGTAGATCTTGAAGTGTTGGTGTGCAGTAATCATGGGGAGGAAGAGGGTTATTTTTGGATGGTTTTGCACCTAGTCCTAGGTGTGCTTTGTTTGAACCCCACTCAGATTGGCCTTTGGCAGGTAGTGTGAAACCTGTTTTCTTGGAGCCAAATATAAGAAATGTGTTATAGATACTTACTGAGCGTCTACTGGAATGTCAGAAAGATTATGTATTTATTTATTTTAACTGGGGAATTGATTCCAGGGTCTTAGACTGAGTTACATCACTAGCTCTTTTATTTATTTATTTATTTATTTATGTATTTATTTACTTATATATTTTTGAGATAAGGTCTCGCTAAATTTCACAGGCTGGGTTCATACTTGCAATCCTACTGCTTCAGCCTCCCAGAATGCTAGGATGACAGGTGTAACTACCATGCCCAGTTTTTATTTTTGAGTTGGTCTCACTGTGTTGCCCAGGCTATCCTTGAACTCTTGCACTCAAGTAATCGATCCTGTTTCCTCAGCCTCCGGAGTAGCTAGGTCTACAGGTATATACCCTGGCACCCACTGGGAGGTTTTAACTGTGTCAGTTTATCCTCAGTACTATGAGGTTAAATATCTCTACAGTTTGTGGACAAGGAGACTGAGTCCCTGAGGAGGGTCTGCTCATGTCAGGACACTTTGGGAGTGCTGGGTCACAGCCTCCCTCCCTCATCTCTATCTCTCCCTTCCCCCACTTTCACTTCTTTGTACACCATACTCAGAGCCTGTTTCTTATTTACTTCCCCAATATCACTCCATCCTCATCCAGAAAAATGAACCTGGGCTTGTAAGATTAAAGCCATTTAGTGTTTTGAGTCCTGTGAAGGGAGTTATTCGTAACCCATTTTACAGGAAACTGAAGTTCATGATCTATCCTATGGAAATTCTTGTCTTTCTAAACCCTGATTTTATCATTAGGCAAATGCACATCTGAAATGCCCAAGGAATGAGCCTGAGTAAAAAAGTCTTATAGACCAGGTAGCTGTGTCATAGAGCCCAAGAGACTGCTTTGAAGTCTCAGCAGGTTGAAAAGACAACCTTGAAGTCACTCATGGCCCAGCTAATAATAACATGGCCTGTCAGACCTCACATGGAGGTCATGAGACCATTCCCTGGCCCTCAACAGGCTGTCACCCAGGAGTGTCTGGTCCTGGTTGGAGGAGGCGGCAGATCTCCTCACACAGCCCCCAGCACCACTGCTTCTCTCCTGCCTTGGCCTTCGGTGCCCTTGTGAGGTGCAGGGACTACAAACCTTGGGGAGCAGTCCAGGCTTCTGTGCAGCTCCTCCCTGTTCCTCCACTGGAGCAAGCAGAGTGACTCCCACCCCTTGAGCTCCCTTGGAGGGAGACCAGCACCTCTGTGTGCCTTGAACTGTCTCTGGAAGAAAAGGCAGGCTGCGAATAACCTCCCTGCTTTGTCCTTTGACTTTGGTGTGGCCCACTCGCCAAGCATGTGCTGGCGCTATTTTTAGCAGGTGGCATCCGCTAGGATAGCCAAATGCATGTGGCTGCAGCGTCCAGGACAGGTCTTGCCACTGCCACTGCCTAATCAGAAAAGGGAGGAGAATAAAGCCATTCTACACACTGCCTTGGGTTGTATGGACAGCACAGCTTCTCAAGAAGTCTCCGGGGCTGCTTGTCCTGTTCTGACTCAGTGTCAGGGCCCCAACCCTGCCTCCAGGCCAGGCAGGCCTGTGACTGAGGCAGTCCAGTGAGCTGGGTGGGAACTAGGGGCCAGGACTGCTGCCTAGGGAATGAGGACCCCATGTTGCTGCAACAGCTGATTTCTCAGGAAACCGCATAACCCCATTTTCTTTCATGTGAAGCTATCCAACCTAAGGGCCAGGCACTCAGTGGACACAAAAAACTCAAAGTGTGGATCAACCAGCAGTCTGATTACTGTGTCCTCTGGCTTAAACCAAAGTACAAACAGCTGGCAGCAAAGCCATGGCCTCCAGTGAGAGTTTTGTACTGAAAAGTGAGCACGGCAGAAAAGGGATGAAAAAGGAGTTTGACAAGTTTATATGTTCCCCCATGCTATCCATTCTTCTGTCTCCCTCTCTCTCCTGACATGCAGCTGCCAACTCCAGCCCATCTATCTGTTTCTGATTAAGAAAGCTTCGAGCCATATAAGGCCCTCTGTTGCCTATGGTTTATGTTGGCTGGAGAGCAAGGTTGTTTTGCAAAGTCTGATTCAAATGGCGTGGCAGGAGCTTGTGTGAGACTGTATCTGCCTCTAGGGGCCCGATTACTGGAACAGGTTCTGGTGCGGGTGGAGACTGAGGGTGCAGGTCCAGCAGCTGGCTCTGTGAACTGTTCTGTAGCGTAGCTGCCTGCGGGGCTTCCTGGCAAGTGCATTTGCCGAGAACTCCCAAGTAAGAGCGAGCCCCTGCTTACCACACGGGGTGCCTATTATGCTCCCAACCAGGCATCTGCTTCCTGGAATGGAGGCTGGAAGCAACTTCTGTTTATGAGTTAAGAACAAAAGTCCCTGGTCTTTCCCTGTAGCGGGAGGCCAGGAGCTGCGTTCTTCCGGGTCTGCCCTTGTGCTCCCCAGCCGTGTCTCTGGCAGCAGCGCGCTGACCTGACCTTGGCCTCCCCTGCTTGCTGCTTCCCAAGTCAGGCAAGACTGTTGTGCCTTGGGACCTTGCACATGTTCTCCCTGCCTGGAACCTTCTCCCCTTCTTCCTCCCACATCGCCCCAGTTCCTGTCACGGCTCTCACTGTTCTGGCGTGGTGCCCCTTCTGAGAGGCATTCCTTCACTGGTCAGCCTGGAGCTTTCCCTTCCCAGCACCCCCGCCTGTCAGCAAAGCCACGGGAAAGAGCGGCGCTACCATTTCTCGGTCTCCCTCTACCTGCCTGCATGCACAGGGCTGTAATTAATTCATCTCGTGCAGGGGACATCTTCAGGCTTGGGGCTCGCTCAGCCCGCAGAGAGAGGTCGCAGGTGTACAGCGTTGAGTTGCTAAGTCTACTCTGCAGTATCTTATTATCTGAAATTTGAGTCCCTGCCTCCACCTTTGCTTCCTGAGAGCTCTTGCCCTGGCTGCCTGTGGCACCTGTTCTTCACTGGGGAGATTCACATCTTTATTAAATGGCTGGCCCTGGGGGGACCTGCTCTCTGGTGCTGGCTAGCCCTTAGTGGGGTGGGGAGACCTTTGCCTTTTTCCTCGAAGGGTCTATCAGGAAGCATGTTCTTTTCTTGGTTATTACCCTTCTGCTAGGAGGGCAGGTCAGGGGTATCGGAAGCAAATTTGATATCAAGTGTTGTGAGAAAAGAAAGCATTAAAAGTTTGTATTTAGATGAGTTGACCCCAGTGGATATTTATTATGGTTCACATGGAACGTAAAGCTGTTTGGTAACAGCGCCCATTGTTACTTGTATGTAGCCTAAGAATGAACTTTGTATTAGTGTTGCCTGCCAAAAGAGTTGACGCTGTGTGTGTGTGTAAGTAATAAGGATTGAACCCAGGGTCTTCACACTGAGCTGTGTCCTCAGTCTTTTTTAAAATTTTCTATTTTGAAACAAGGTCTAAGTCAGTTATGCTTCTCTTGCCTCAGCCTCCCGCCACCACACCCAGTATATTTAACTTTTTGACTGCGGATAAGCTTTGAAAGGGCCCTCCTTTGCCGGAGGTGTAGCTCGGTGTAGTGTGTACAAGGCCTTGGGTTTGAGCTCCAGGACTGTTCTTTGCCCTGTGTGTACCTGTCCTCCTACTGTTGTCCTCCATGGGCAACTACCTTTAATTCTTCCATCTGCTCTTCCTGCTGCTTACCACTGTTTCTTAATAACATACTTTTCCTTTAAAAATTTCTTTAATGTATTTATTTTGGTTTTTGAGACAGAGTCTCGCTGTGTATTCCTGGCTGGCCTTGGACTCACTGGGCAGCCTAGGCTGGCCTTGAACCTCATAGGCGTGTGCCACCACATGCAGTATGTGCCGAGGTTTTTTTTTTTCCTACTATGAGAGATAAGGACTTAGCTCATTCCTACATTATTTTTTTCCCTCATCTTCCCGAGCTGAGGTTAAGTAGCAATTCAGGGTATACATTATTACAATATGACTCCAGAGTTCTTGATTTTCCTTTTTTTTTTTTCCCCTCATCTCCTAGTTTATACCCTGGTCTGACTGGGTTTTGTTTGGTCGGGGGAGGCAGGGTCTCCCTCTAGTCCTGGGCTGGCCCTAAACTCATTGCATGCCCTAGGCTGGCCTTGAACTCTTGGCAGTCCTTTGTATTTGCCTTCCAGAGTGCTGAGATTATAGGCAGGTGCCACCACAGCCCAAGCTTCTTTTGCTTACTTTTCTTTGTATATCACCAGTTCTCCTGCCTCCCCTGAGTGTCTTGACCATTGCTTAGAACCCACGCCATTGGTAGAAAACTCCTCTTACTGTGTTTAAATATGCCAGGTGCTCTTAACAGTTCCATACTGTTCTTGGGAAGTTTCTCTTTTCCCTCATGCTGCCTCTCCTTCCTCCTAGGAATTTCTTCCCCTTTGCTTCTTCTTGGATCCAGTATCTTTCTCCTGTCTTGGTGTACTCTCTTGTCTTGGTGGAGCACATCCTCCAGTAGTTTTCTAAGGAAGTATATGTGCACGGCCAGGTGTCCAACAAGAGGCAAGCTGATGTGTGCAGAAGGGCAGGCACGTTTGAAGGTTTGCACGGAATGGAAATGTGTATGGCTGAACACAGGATTGGTGGAAAGTGGGAAAATAAAACTCGGTTGGTGGGTCCCTTCCATCAGCAAAGTCTTGGCTTTACTTTCTGGAGGTTATACATAAACCAGAGGGAACCTGGATTCGGCCACCAGACAATGGTAAAAATTGGGCAACCCAACCCTCCTCGGCTCTCGTAATGCTAATACTCAGGCTTATGTCCTCATACATCCCCTCCCCCAACACTGGAACATCCTGGTCTTAGGAAGCTGGCACCTATTTCCTACAAAGTTTGCACTGCCAGCTGGACACTTACTGTCTCTTAGATCCAATTTTCATCTGGTCAGATGCTGGCATAACAAGCTCACTGCAGATGATGTCACTGTTTTTTGTCCCCAAAGAAATGGAAAGTTTGAAAGTGCTTTAAGGATAGTGCCTTGTCTTTTTCATTTCTGTTCCATTATGTTGGTGCCCTGTGGATGCCAATAAATACTTGTTGATGGAAGTTGCCCTCTTATCCCGTTGTGTGGTTGCTAAGTTGAAATCTTCCCTCTGCCTGCTGGAGGTGTGGCTTGAAGGGTGCTTTGCTGTCCAGCTTCTGGCTTTTTCTGAAGGCATGGAGTGTCATCTTTAGTGGCTTTTAAACGTATTTGCTGTCAGATCTCTGCGCAGACCTTTTGGACAGTCCTACGTGGCATCTTCTGTGATTGTGAGTGGGAACTTCATAAGCCCAGGCATACATTTCTGCACCTGTATTGTAATCATCTTCAGGAACCTGACAGGATTCACTTATAAAGCCAGGTGGTCATTAAGAGCCCAAGAGAAGGGGCAGGGTGGGCTGGACACAGTACTAATAGTTTTCTTCTTTTTTTTAAATTCATTAAGTTTATTGGTACATTTTAGGTATACATAATGATCACATTCATTATACAGAATTTGAACCTGTACATAATACAACTTGACTCTTTTTTTTTTCTCCTCATTTTCCTAGCCTCCCTTCAATCTCTGGTTTCTCTTCAGATCACATAAATCTTTCGCCTTCATAGTTTTTAAAAACTATACCCCCAAGTCCTAGTGAGGCAGTTGGGAAGGGAAGACCTTGGTAAGAACAATGGGTGATCTTCCCCCCGCCCCCTGCCACTCACAGAGGAGTAGGGCTGGACCACCGACTTTCCACCCTTGTGTGTTCCCTTTGTTAATAATTTTTCCAAGCCAGGAATTAGTTGGAGAAGGAAGAGAGAGTCAGGCAGAGAGGGATTTTTGGCTTCCGGCTCTAACCTGAATCTCATGGTACTGGACTCTGGGATGCTGCTTTGGCCAGAGAAGACTTTGCTGAGCAGGTTGGTTGTGCCTTGGCCCTCCTACGATGCAGGCTGGGAACCTATTCCATGAGTGTCCTGACTGCTAGTGTGCTCAGAAGCGTGAGCTGCCCCGCAGCGTGTTGGTCTGGCTCGCCTGCTGTCTGTGGCACCATCACAATGGAGGGTGTGAGGACAGCCTGGACAGGGCCTCACACTCCTTCTGTGAGCTAATGGAATGGTGCAGGTGCCCTCATGACTCAGCTCACTCAGGCCCCCAAGAAACAAGGAACACCGGGGCTGGGCCAAGACCAGCCTGCTGGAGGCATGGCTGCAGCAGTCTGATCCTGGTCCCCAGCCATGCTGCTGTGGGAGAGTGACGCAGGCTCACCATCGCCCCCCACTTCTGAGGCAGGACCACACGCTGCCAGCAAGGTAGGTGGTGACCTCACAGCCTGTGGCCAGCCCTCACATTTCTCAGGGTCTTCTGTGAACACCACGTGGAACTGTACTGTTAGGTAGGTAGCCACCAGCTGTGTTTAACTTTTGGTAAAACATGAAATTTAGTTCTCCAGTCACACTTGTCACATTTCAAGGGCTCAGTAACCCCTGTGACTAAGCACCTGCCAATCTTGGATACAGTCACTGCATGGGGATCGCCCAGCCATTGCCTCTGGTGACCTACTCTATTTTGACCGTGTGGCAACTGTTCTCATTGCCTTGACCAAAAAGGTCATGCTGCCTTTATCTGGCCCCCTACCTGCTCGTTAGTGTCTCTTCTTAGGACTGGTTCCAGCTCTGCCCTGTGACTTCCTGCACCTCCAACCCCCAAAGGCACTGGCTCCTTAATTAATGCCCTCCCCTCCCCCACCATCACACCCAAGGAAATCCCAGCCCTCTGAGGGAGCTTCTTGGGCTCCCAGTGTCTACTTCTTGGCCTGGCTGCTTGTGGGGCAAGGTATCCAGCAGGATGAGTGTGAGTGAGAGACTGAGTTTGCATCTGGATTCTGAGCTTTGGGTGACAGAGCTTCTTGTAGCAGCTCCTATGGATTTGAGTGTGAGCAAGCCGAGCAGTGTGAACAACCCAGTGGGGAACTAGAAAACCTGTATGGTACAAACCAAGTCCTACTCTTGCATCTACCTACCAGGGAACTGTGGGTGTGTGATCTTCCTGGGCTGTGCTCCCATTAAGTGGCGGGTGTCTCCACCTAACCTGTACCATCTCTAAGTGCTGGGACCAAAGGCTGTCAGTTCGAATTCCCTGCCCAGGCAAGCCCCGAGTCAAGGGGAAGGGGAAGAGCTCACAGCAAGTGCTCACTGTGCTGCGCTCTGGAGGTGGGGTACCTTGGGCAGGTGCCTGCCTGGTAAACAACCAGGACAGCGCTGGCAGTACAACACTGGAGTAGTGGAAGAAATGTTGAGATTCCGGTTGAGAGGAGAGGCGCACAGTTCAGTCAGAACCCAAAGTGAATGTGGCCCCACTGAGCAGGCCCAGTCCAGAGTGACTTGGGCACTTGGCTCCTAAGCAGTTGTTTTTGTGATTGACTTTCCCTTCAATTACATGCAGCTCTTTTTCACAGTAATGGCAGCCAAATTGGCTTAGTCACTGGGACCAACGCTTTTTTGTACCATTCCCAGGAATGTTTTCTTGTTTAGCAGAAAGCTCTAGACTGCCATTACTGGTCTACACACAAGCTGGGGTGGGAGTGAGGCCACAGCTTTTCTAAGAGCTGTGCTTTGAAGCTGCAGCTACTTCCCCAGGAGAAAGGAGGGGATCCTTTTAGAGCCTGCAGCAAGCAGATGAATGCAAAGGCCTTGTGGCTGAAGCACGTGCTTGGCTTCAGTGCTGTGTGACTGTTTGGCAGTGAGCCAGCGCGTGTCTATTCCCGGGCAAATGGACCTGCTAAAAATAAGCAGGCAGCGATTTAATTCCAACCGATTCAAAATAGCTGCGTGTCCCCCTACAGTCCTAGGGCAGGGCTCTGCAGCATCCCTGTGGGCAGCTTCGCCCTGGCTGCAGGGTAGCCTGCCTCTCAGTCCTGGGGAAAAGACAGCTGTGGAGGCAGCCTCCAGTCAGCTTGTGGGTTGAAGGTTCTGGAACTGTGGAGTTCAGTCACTTAAATCTAGGGAGGCTGAGATTTAAAAACAGAATACCCAGACAAAGACAGTGTCTTGTAAGAGTCTACCAGAACCAGAGAAGGGAAGAAAGAAGGTAGCAGAAAACCTTGTGAGGCTGAAGGTATGCACATGCGTAGCCTGTCTGAACGTTCAGGAAAGAGGGATGTGTTCTGCACCATCTGCTGTAGGCCAGGCAGGCAGTATAAATCGGTGAAAAAGGCCTCTTAACACCCCAGAATGTCCTCTTGATTGGGGTGACTGAGTCAGGCGTGAGGGACTGAAGAGCTAGCTGTTTTCTTAAATGGTAGAAAGTGGGGTTGGTGGAGGGGCATCACTTGCTTCTGGAAGCCCCTCTGAGGGCCTCCTAGAAGCAGGCTTGCTTACCAATGCCCAGCTAGGCTGGTGAGTTGCAGCCGAGGCCTTCGGACGTGTAGCCGCTGATCCCTGGGCCTCCAGCGTTGGTGGAGGATGGCTGTGTAAGCCTAATCCTCAAGTAGCGAGTTAAAGATAAGCCCAGTCTTCTTGGGCAGTTCCTGCACTTGGAACAGTCCCAGGGAAAGGACCATGTGTCCCAAGCCACTCACCTCACAAGTCAGGCTCCTGGTTCCTTGCTCCTTGGCAGCAGACCTGGTCTGTGGCTGCAGCTCAGAGTGGGAGTGGAGGCAGGGGAAGTCGTGGGCAATCCTGGTGGATCAAGCGTTTGTCCAGCACAGCATCCTGGCATAACAACAGGGGCCAACTGTTTCCTGGGTTGGACTTCTCAGTTGCGTAGTCGCAGGTAACGGCAGGGAGCCAGGAGTGGAGAAGTTGGGGGCTTAGAGTGTCAGGCTCTGGGGAGCACGCAGGACTGGGGGCTTGGGTGGGTGATTGGTAGTGCTGGCCCTTTTACGTATTGTGAGCCCTGGCTGCTGGCTCAGGGCATTCTGCTTGGGTAAGGACAGAAGAATAGACAAGTGGAAGGACACGGATATGCTGGGGGCTGGGTTGTGGTGTGGATCATCACCAAGGGCACAGAACCAAAGCCAGATTGGAATGCATGTTTGAGTCCCTCCTTTTTGTAGTGCAGCCAGCTTCTGAGGCTTGGGGCAACTATGTGGGGCGGAGTGATCTAGCAATTTTTGGAGAAGCAGGACTCTTGGGATAGACTTTTGGTTGCAAAGCTCAGGCCCTCTCCCACTGGTTTGAAAAGAGAAGGTTTGTGTCTTGGGTGGTAAAGACGCCTTCCTGGAATACACCTGATTGGAGTCTGTGGCCATGGGGCATCACTGTGGACCTCTGTGGGAATGGTTGTTAGGATCTCTTTTCTGTCACTGTACCCCCTTCCATTTAATCTTTTTTCTTGAGATCAGAGAATTGCTAGGATACTGTGGGAATCACCATAGCACCATAGGTCCTGCTAGGATATTGTGGGAATCACCATAGCACCATAGGTCCTGCTAGGATATTGTGGGAATCACCATAGCACCATAGGTCCTGCTGAAAAGGGATTCAGAATCTAGTCTTTCTTACTTGCTTTCTTTCTTGTTTTGTTTTGTTTTGTTTTTTTGAGATAGGGTCTCACTGTGCAGAGCAGGGTGGCCTCAAACTGACAGATCTTCCTGTCTCACCCCCTCAAGTGCTGGGATTAAAGGTATGTGCCACTACCCCTGCCCGAATCCAGATTTACTGACCAGATGAGAATATGGGCCTAGATCCCAGCTGAATTTGTGTCAGCTTGTGCCCTGTTGGGAAGGACTTGCTTTCCTGACAACAGGCTGTGGTCACATTGCATTGTCCTGCCACACCGTTCCCCTTTCCGCTCTCAGATTATCTTTACTTTCTATTTGAAAGATGAGTATGAGACACATATAAATCAAATCTCCTGTAATCCACATTTTGGGGTGTGTGAGGTTGTGAGGGATATTGCAGAACAGTGGTCCTCAAACTCGACCACATATTGGAATCACCTGGGTTTAAAGAAAAGGGGAAACCCAGTGTTGATTCTTATCCTTAGAGATTCTGATCTAATTGGTCTTCATGTCACTTTGGCTCGAGGCCTTTAAGCTCTTTCCCAGTGATGCTAGTGTGGACTCCCATTGGAGAAGCACTTTTACAGAAATGTTTCTCTGTTGGTATCCATAGATAGGAAATCCCAAAGAAACTACTAAAAACTTACTAGATGTAATAAATGAATTCATCAAGGTTGTAGGATCGCAGAGTTGACGTGCAAAAACTTTCTTTCCCACTCCTCCAAACTGTATGACTTGGTGTGTATCTTTGCCAGTTTTTCTGTGGGATTATGTGGGCATAAACATCTGTCTTAGTTACTTTTATTCGTCGCTGAGACAAAATACCTGATGCCCAAAGTTGGGAAAGGAAAGGTTTATTTCTTACAGTTTTTGGAGGTTTCAGTCCATGTTCAGTTGGCTCCAAGGCAGGGTGGCATGGCGGGGCCGCAGTTCATGGCAGCTGCAAACAGCAAGCAGAAACCGGCAAGAGAGCGAGACACAGCTTCTTCCTGCCATTACATCACATCCTGGCTCCACCCCCTAGGAGGGTGTAGCACTGACACCACCAATCCAAGCGCTAGACAATGAACCAGTCACAAATGCACAATGCAGATACATGAGGCCTGGGGGCCACGGACATAAACCATGACAACATCACATACATCTTGCTCTACAATGCTTTCTCCATGTGCATACATGAGACCAGTTATTTAAAGTAATACTGTTATATCCATGGATTTCACTGCATATTTAACAGTGATTCCCCTGAAAGGTTAATTCCAATTTTGTTTCAAAGAATATGTAAGTGGGTATAGAAAGGACTTTTTTTTTTAAGATCTGAGGTGTAGGATTTGTGGGTCACAGTGTACACTCATAATATTTTATGAACTATTAAGCTGTCCAAAAGTAGTGTGATCTTGCTCTTTTTTTGACCAATATAATACGTCTTCTCCTTTGGAATAGAAGCTGGGTTCCCATTTCTTGTCCAGTGACCTTGAGTCACTCCCACTGCTACCCACCCCGGTTGAACCCAGGGCCTTTGCACTGCGCTGCATCCCCAGCCCATTTTTATCTTTACTTTTTAAAAACTTTTAATTTTGAGACAAGGCCTCACTAAGTTACTAGGTTTCCCAGGGTGGGCTCAGACTTCAGATACTTCTGCCTCAGCCTCCCAGAACCACCACACCCAGCTTCATTTTGAGTTATTCTAACCTTTAAGATAGGGATACATTCCAAACCAGGTGGTTGAGAGCTGAGTGACACAGGCGAGAGTGTCTCACAGAGTTAGTTAGCGACGTGCAGTGAGAGGCAGCAGTGTGAAGCTTTCCATCCGGAGACGGGGAGGCAGTCCTCGGACTCTGGCTGTCGCTGGGCCCCTGCTCTGCACCCCTGGTCTCATTGCTTCATCTCACATATTAGCGGGGGGCTCACTTGAAGATGGAAGGGACTTTCTGCTGGTGAATTTGCCCCTCTACGCCCTGCACCCTCATCCCTTAAGGGGCAGATTATATCTCCTAGTGTTTCTTCCAGTTTTGTAGTGTTTGACTCCCCTGGGGGTCCTGTTGAAATGCGCTCTGATTCAGTAGGTCTGGGGTGGGGCTGAGGTACTGCATTCCTAGTGGGTTCCTTGGTTTCTGATTGTGGACTGCAGCTTGAGAAGCAGAGCTCTGGACTTGGGGGGTCCCCATCCTCTGCTGAAAGAACCACCGAGAGAACGAGAAACGTTTAGTTTGTTACCTCCGTAGCACAGCACAAACCCCTGTGAGGGTGTAACACCCACTGTGTACCCTGTCAGCCTGGCTCTCGTAACACCCATGTCTCCCTCCTCCTGCTCTCCCCAGGCGTGAGCACTCCACACCTCCAGGATGGCGGTCCAGTTCCGTTCACTCTTCCCCTTGGCGTTGCCTGGAATGCTGGCGCTCCTCGGCTGGTGGTGGTTTTTCTCTCGTAAAAAGCAGCAGGTCAGCGGCAATGAAGAGCAGGCAGAGTCTGCTGCTGTGGCATTAAGTGCTGACTCTACCACCAAGGAATCACTCCCCACAGAAGAGGCTTGTCCCACAGTCGTGTCCGTGCCCCTCAGTGTTGCCCAACTGCCGAGAAATGAAGAGTCTGCTCCAAGCAAACCTTCGACAGAGCCCCCAGCCCCACTGCAGATGCACCCGCCCCATCGCAGGTCAGAGTCCTCGGGCAGCCTGCCGAACACCGCTGACATGAGGTCCCAACCGGGAATGTGCAAAGACACCACCACAAAGGTGGAACTAGCTGTGATGGGTGACAAGGCCAAACCTGTCCCTCTGGGGTGTCCCCTCACATTCCCAAAAGATGTACTATTCTCCCAAGAAGCGGCAGAGGTGTGTAAGCAGGAGCCCGCCCTCAGTGGGATGCCCACCACAGAGAAGCATGGCCCCGGGGAGAAGGCAAGAGAGAGAGAGATGGGCGGGACTGAGGGAAACGGCGATGCAGTGCTGGGAGAAACCGTGCTTGCAAAGGGTCTGCTGCCCCAGGAGCGAGCCTTGGACCCCGAGAACGGCAGGGCTTTTGGCCTGGTCCCCTCAGAAGGCAGAATAGAGAAGGGGAGTGGTGTCCTGCCCCTGGTGGTTGGGCCTGTTGGGGCCCTCCCAAAAGAGTACCTGCTCGGGAAGCTGCCAGGTGTCATCGTGCAGCCAGCGAAGGAGGAGGCAACACAGAGACCCCAGGTCACAGGTGTCATAGCCAGGGATAAAGACCCAGTAGGAGAACTGGGCAAAGAGGAGGCCTTGGATGAAAACAAGAAGCTTGAAGAGGCTGCCTTCCAGATCATCTCCCAGGTGATCTTAGAAGCCACTGAAGAGGTCCTGGCCACCACGGACCAGGCTGCAGCCAGTCAGCCCCAAGGGCGGAAAGAGGAGGAGAACTGTGCCCCAGTCAGCCAGGAAACTGTCCTGGGGCAAGACACCGTGGAGCCCACTCTGGCCACAGCAGGGGCAGCTGCCAGCTTGCTGGACACTGCCCTCCCCTCGCCAGGCCCACTGGCAGTAGAGCTGCCACCACCAAAGACCTACGTGAGCTGCCTGAGCAGCCCTCTGTCCAGCCCCACCAAGGACAGGAAGCCAAAGAACTCTGCACACCCCATCTCCCTGGCCCCTTGCCCACCACCAGACACCCCCCTCGGAGAGTCACTGGATCAGGCCAGCAGCTTGGAGGAAGATGCCACCTGTGTCACCTGCATGTTGGACAAGAGCCAGAGTGTCTCTTCCGTGGCCTCTTCGGGACAGTGCTCAGATTCTGTCAGCACGTCAGGGCTTGGAGACTCTGGCACAGAGACCAACTCAAGCCCCAAGGACAACGACATGACCCCACCGCTGCCAGACAGTACTCAGCCCTTCAGCAATGGGGTGCTGAAGGGGGAGTTGTCAGACATGGGGACTGAAGATGGATGGAGCATGGATGCGGAAGCAGATCACTCGGGAGGTAGGAGGGTCTGGGGAGCTAACCTGGAGGATGGGGAGGTCTCCCTCTATTTGTCAGGGGAAAGCTGCTGGCCTGCCCCTTCCTCTGCAGCACAGTGAGGGCATTCCTTCACTGTGGCCCAGCTGGTCTGCACAGAGCTGGGTGGGTACTGAGAAGTCAGGCTGCCCTGTGACCCTGCAGCCACTTGCTTTGCCAGCCAGGGCACCTCCCTAGCCCCGCAGAAGGCGGCAGCTCAGCGAGGGGACCACCAGTTACCTTAGTGTGCTCTTCTCTTTGGCAGCTTTTTTTTTTTTCTTTCTTTCTTTTTTTTGATACTGGGTATCGAACTCACAGCCTCATGCTTGCCAAGCAGGCACTTGTGCCACTGAGCTCAATCCCCAGCCCTGCTCTTCTCTTTGGAACGCTGACACCTCATGGGGTTTTTAACAGGCCTCCTTAGCATACTCCCGAGAGCCAGGCATGGGTGTGTGTTTCTCAGTGGCTGATTCCCTTTAATCATGTGTTTGTTCCATGTCTTCTTCTGCAGAAGCTCTTACAGGGTAAGTGCCCCGAGAACGGCCACAGCTTTGAGTACTTGGGGAGGCTCAAGCTGTCCTGCATTGTTGCTGTCACCTCCTCTTCTGCAGAGCCTCAGCCATTTTTTTTTTTTCTGTGCAGCTGCAGTTCCACCCCAGGGAAGAGGGGCACTTGGTAAGGAAGTGTCCACTGGGTTTTTCGAGTGCTGACCCCAGCGTAGACAGTTCAGACCGCTAATTTACAGGTCAGCAGCTCGTGGCCCTACTTTTGCAGCTCCCCCGGGGTATTTCCAGTCATTTCCCAGAGGATGCTACAACTCCTTAGTGGCAGTCTGACTTGTTTGCCCCAAAGCCATTCCCTACCATTTCCGCTGCATCCCGGAAGTTTGGGGATCTTTCTCGGGTGTCTCACCGCTTGGAGACATCTGGTGTGAGCTGTATGCTGCCTGTGTTCAGCCTAAGATACCGTTAAGGCTATTACTGTTTAGATACCTCTAGAAGAAAAAAAATGCCACCAGTCATAATTATGGAAGACCAGATACCACAAGATGCACTTTGATGTCAGGGATATTAAAATGTTTTAAAAATTGCATCTTGGGGCTGGGGATGTAGCTCAGCGGCATAAGTGCCTGCCTTGCAAGCGCGGTCGTGAGTTCAATCTCCAGTACCAAAAAAAAAAATTGCATCTTAAATGGGGTGAGAAGAAAGGTTTTTTCTTACAGCACTTAATAAATGAGTCCCTTTGTGATTCCCAACTCTAGACAGATTGCAGTCACTACCGAGAAGTGCAGAGGGCTCCCAAGCTTAACTCTGCAGCAGGGGAGGCTGGAGAAGGGCCCTTCACTAGGAGCTCGTGACACCATCTGTTGGTACTCGGGTGCCGAGCACCAGGCAGAGCGTTCAATACTCCACGCTCTGTGTTAAGGGCGTTCAGGGTAGGGGTGCAGGAGCTACCAGGCTGAGGGAGCTGAAAGCTGGCCTTTGAATGCAGACTGCCAAGGGCCCATGTGGTTCTGGGCCACCACTAGGGGTAGTCATTAGCCGCTGTCCTTTTATTGGACGCAAGCAAAGACCCTGGTGGTCTGTTTGCCTTCCGTTAGACTGGCCCAGCACAGTCTCAGTCGGAAGGGTCACTTTCCCACAAGAAGCCTATTCTGAGCCCCTGGTGTGGAGGGCCAAGGTCATTGTGAAGGTGACTTTTTAAACTGAGAGCAGGATCTCTTCAAACCTGAATCCTTCACCCACAGCCAGCCTGTGGATGGCGTGGCAAAAGGTTACGCCAGGTCTGGAGAAATCAGGTAGCAAATAACTACTTAGACTCTCAGTGTGCTGCGTTTCTGGTGACTGAGTCGTCCATGCTTAAACCAAAGCCACTGCTAAGCTTGCTGGACCCCTTTTCTGCAATGGCCCCTTCTGCGTGCCCTGAGCAAGCGCACAGCTCAGGCTGGTGTTGTGTCTCACTTCCCTCTCTCCTCTGGAGAATGAACTTTAACTCAGCCCCGGAGGGTATTCAGAGTTGCCCACTGGGCCTAAGCAGCGGCAAGAAAGGCCACCTTCCCTTGTCGTCCTGTGGCAAAGGAGAGTGGGCTGGGGTCAGGGATGATGAGAGCAGTGCCCTTAGAGCCAGAGAGGAGACCGTCTCCCTTGGCTGGGCTGAAGGCCACTGCCTAGAGCCTGGGCCTGGAGCCTTGGGGATGGGAGACCTCTGCCTGAGGGACTGAGACACTTGGAACGGTGCTGAGATACTTGGGATGAGACCATGTGTCCCTGCTCCCGCCCCATGGCCTCCCCTCCTGGGTGCCGAGTCCGCCCCTTCCCAGTTCACCACTTGTGCTTGCTCCAGCAGCTGTGGCCGGGCGCGGCTGCCAAAAAAGCAAGTGGGCCTGTGGCGGGCTAAAATTAGGTGTATCGATCCGCCAGCCACCTCCTCCTGGGGCTTTCCTGAGCCTCAGACTGAGTTGACCGTTGTACCTGCGGGCTGAGGAGGACAAGGGCTCTCAGGATAGGGGTTGGGTGCTTTGGACACTGCTGCCTCTGGGCCAGCGTCTGTGTGCACCGCCTCCTCGCAGGTTCCGACGGGAATAGCATGGACTCAGAGAGCTGCTGTGAGCGCGGGAAGACTGATGACCTACAAAGCGCCCAGGCCGGTTCCAATCCCAAGAAGGTCGACCTCATCATCTGGGAGATTGAGGTGCCAAAGGTACGACAGTGCCCCGGGGGACCCTCTGGCTTAGTGGGATTGGGGGCAGGGACCAGGAGGCCAGTGGACCGGAAAGGCCCCAAATGAGGTGACGCTGTAGGGAAGGGAATACTCAGTTTTACCGGGCTCCCCCAACTGTCCTTTGGCATCTTGGCTCCATGCCCTGCACCACTGTGTATGCTGGGCTCAGGTCTGTTGGCAAAGGCTAGCAAAAACTGGACAGGGCAGCCAGCCCCCCTCCCTGTGCCTTGCTCTAGCTCTGTAGTAAAGTAGCATCGAACAGACCAGAAGCCTTGTAGGGGACCTGCAAGGTATAGAAGTGCGGAAGGAGTAAAAACCCTCTCCAGTCCTACCCGAGGGTGACTGTGAAGACTTTCGTTTCTTCCTCATCGCCTACCTTCTGGTTTTTAAACAAAACTTAGATTGTGTTGCTTTAATTAATACTTCTAAATATTTAACAATGTCATTTTCCAGCAATAGTTTTTGAAAATGTAGTTTTAAGTGCATTATTCATCGTGTGCTTCTCCAGTCCCAGATCTCAGAGCTGGAGTGCTTCGCAGTCTCTTGCTGTTACAGCGTAACAACTTCCTGGCCTGATCTTTGTGTCCCTCTCTCGGCTCGGAAGTAATTGGCACACTGCTCTCCCAGGGCCCTGGGCTCGTGCTGAGGGGGAGCCCCGGCTGGGCCCGAACCTGGGCTCAGGAGGCCTGTGTTACTCCTTGGCTGCTGGCTCCGGCGGTGGTTTCCTCCCTAGTGACCTCGTTAGCAGCCCTGCCTGCCCTCTGGGGTGACAGGGCGTAGCAAGGTGGGCTGAAGCATTTGGGACTGTTTGGGAACTCAGCTACTTCATGGCTGTTTGGCTTCCGTGCCTTGAACTCGGGGTCACCAGGTGCATCTGTATGCCTCCTGCTCTGACGGCTCCAGCCGCTGCCCACTGGCAAGAGGAACTCAAGGCTTCTTAGGCTTTTCTTCCTTTCCTGTTCCGTTTTGTTTTGTTTTTTAGACAGTATCACTATGTAGTTGAGACTGGTCTTGAACTCACTCTGTTGCCTAGGCGGGCCTTGACTCACAGCATTCCTCCTGCCTCAGCCTCCCAGGTGCTGAGATTACAGGCATATGCCACCACTTGTGGCTTAGTTTTCATTTTCAAACTGAACCCTTTACCTGTGGACTTGCGTAGGCTTGGAGGCGCAGAGGGGTGGAGCCCTTCTGCTGGGAAAGGGCTCGCAGTGTGGGAAGTGGACAGGCAGAGGGGACACTGCCTTTATTTTCTGGGTCTGGGCCATACCCTTAGGATGAAATGGGAGCTGCTGGGTCCTGGAGCCAGGCTGTCAACTTAGAGCTTATGATCTTAGGTGGATTCCTCAGCCTCTCTTGATTTGTTTCTTCATCTGTAAAACCAGTGATAAAATTACCTGTTTTGCTGAACATAATGGCACATGCACCAGGGAGATTGAGGCAGGAGGATCACAAGTTGAAGCCACCCTTAGTACATAGCACGACCCTGTCTCAAAAAGAAAAATACAGCTTATCTGTATCACAGGTATGATAGTAAATTTAAGTACTCAGAACAGTACTGGCAAATAAATGCCAACACAGTAAGAGTTAGTATAACTTTGTGTAAAACAAAAGCAGGTCTTCCAGACACAGTGGATTGGTTTCCTTTTAACCTTCTCACCTCTCTCCCTCTCTCCCCCTTGAAGCACTTAGTTGGCCGGCTAATTGGCAAGCAGGGGCGATACGTGAGTTTCCTAAAGCAGACCTCTGGTGCCAAGATCTACATCTCAACCCTGCCTTACACCCAGAACGTCCAGATCTGCCACATCGAAGGTCAGTGGCGGCTGCTGCCTGCATTGTGATTTTCTTACCTGAAATGCAAGTAAAGGGAAGCATTTGAGGACCAATTGCCATCCTTTTGGAGCCTAAACTTCCGAGCAGAAGCTGCTCTTTACCCCAGGCAGCAGGAGTGTCGTGTCTTTCAGACCTCAGAGGGACTCGGAGGAACTTGGGCCTGCCCCGCCTGTGGCCAGCAGTCTTAAGCACTTGGATGGTTGGGGCCCGGCTCCCCACATGGGCTCCCTCTCGGTGCAGATGGGCTCTCTGGTTGAGGAGGCCTGGGCTTTTTCCCATCTGCCAGCTGCCTCTGGGTTGAAAGCACAAATCCAAATGGCAGAGGTCACTTGAAAGGTGACTAGGTTTATACGACTTTCTTGGTGTAAAGCAAAGCTTAGCATTTTGTGCCTTAAGGATGCCTTGAACTCTAGGAGAGTCCTGCAGAATGAAGGCTTTTGGATGAGTCTGTGTTTGCTGTGACTTTTCTCTTACCCTCTGGGATTGTGTGTCCTGTCTGTGTCCCCCTTAGGCTCTCAGCATCATGTAGACAAAGCTCTGAACTTGATTGGGAAGAAGTTTAAGGAACTGAACCTTACCAATATCTACGCTCCCCCGTTGCCTTCATTGGCGCTGCCTTCTCTACCGATGACATCCTGGGTAAGTGTGCTCCCCCCACACTGTCCCAGATGAGAAACTCCTCAGGTGTTAGGGCCTGCGCCCCTCACTTCGGGCCTCCGCCCCTCACTTCGGGCCTCCGCTGCCACAGCCCGCAGCTCTGAGCCAGGGAGGACAGCACCCTCCTAGTTCACCACCTGGACGCGTTCTGTTTTCTAGGCGTTTCCCTCCAACTGACTTCCAGTGACCCTGGACAGCAGTTTTTAGAAGCCCCATGTGGGCGCGGACACACCCACAGCTCATTCCATTCCTTACTATAGTTGAGCTGATCAGGGAAAGACTTGCTTCCCTTCACCCTCCCAGGCACTGCCCAGATTGTTCTGTCAGTACAGAGTTCGCCCCTAGGAAGCCCTGGCAGTTTGGCAGGAGGAGGAGAAGCTGCTGTCTCCAGGGCCTGTGAGCTGGTTTCTTGGGGCCTGTCATTGTACCCCGCAAGGTGCTTGCCTCCAACCTAATCAGCCTCTTCTCACCTGTGGACATGCAGAGTTCTGTGGGCCAAAGGCTTTGGTCATGTTTCACCAACATGACCTGCACGTGTGCTTCATGAAGACAGCTCCCCTGGGTCTGGTTTAGCATGGTGGACATTGCAGTTCTGTGTCCTCCCTACTAGTGACCTTGGGCTGGGGGAAGAATGGGCGCTCCTCCCCTGTATTGGGAGTGGGCTGAACTGCATGCCACACTTTACTCATAAATTGGATTTTCCAAGGAGGCTTGGCCCCAGACTGTCTGTGTCTCTGTCTGTGTTACTCTTCCTGGAGAATAGACTCTTTTTAAATAATGGGGTGGTTTGTGTGGATGATTCCCTCCCATTGCATTCTGCTTGGCCTCATGGGACTGGGGGTGCTAGTGGCCAGCGGGGCTGGGGAGGCACACAGAGGCCAGGACTCCTGGCCAGAGGAAGTTCTTTTTGGGGCTGCTAGGCGCAAAGGTGGAAGAGACAGTAAGGCCCAGAAGCCCTACTTGCTGGCTGTCGCTTGGCATCGGGAAAACCAGTGCCTGGAAACGAACCTTGTAGAAACATACTGGCTTGTGCTAGGGCCTGGCTGCTGAGCACAGCGACAGGCCAAAGCCCACAGTGAGAATGAATCAGTCTTCGTGGAGGGTGGAGAGCAGGACCTGGGGGAAGTGGGAAGGCATGGAAGAACAGACAGGATGCAGATGTGGCAGACCTTGGCAATGGACTGCAGATTGTTGCTTGCTGCCTCGAAGGCAGAGCAGGCAGGCGCTGGCACACTATAGCTGGAGTCAGCCAGCTGCAGGTCGAGGAGGTGGCCAACCGGCCTGCAGATGCCCACTCTGGTTCTTGGGCACTTTGTTCTTAGCAGCCACGCTTTCCTGGGTTTGTCTTCCCTGGGTCTTGTGGCCTTATCGTAAGAGATGGGAGGGGACGGGGGGCATTGTCCTGTGGGATAAACTCCCGGCTGCATCTGCGTCCTGGCTGCCCAGGCTCTGCAGTCTCCCTGCCCCAAAGCGAGGCTGCCTCTAATGGCTGGTCGTGGTACTGCAGGACAACAGACAGTAGCTGAAGTTCTCGAACCTCAGCCTTTGGGTATCCTGTCATTTTGGGCTGCTGTGCCCCTTTCCGAGATTGCACTGGGGTCTCAGGATGTAGCTCACACAGAAGGATCGATGCAGTATCCACTGTTTCTTCCCCTCTGCAGCTCATGCTGCCTGATGGCGTCACAGTGGAGGTGATCGTGGTCAACCAAGTCAATGCCGGGCACCTGTTCGTGCAGCAGCACACACACCCCACCTTCCACGCGCTGCGCAGCCTGGACCAGCAGATGTACCTCTGTTACTCTCAGCCTGGAATCCCCACCTTACCTACCCCAGTGGAGAGTAAGCGCTGCCTTGGGGGCGCCTGGCTCTGGCCGGGCTGGGAGGCTGCCTGGTCAGGGCTCATGAGGGAGGGAGCCCTTCTGTTGTCCTTTATGGGACAGGATCCCTGAGTTCTTGCCATTGTCATGAAGTCATGCTGGATTATTTCCTGGCCAGCCAAAGCTAGTGTTTCTATTGGCAGAGTTGAAGAGGCAGCTGCCCCAGGAGTCTCTAAGGGGTGGGATTCAGTGTAGTCAGCCCTTGTCCTCACTGCATGGTTTTATCTGCCCTGCTGCCCCAGGGTGGGACTTGGTGACCCTTTAGAGCATAGCCTTGCTCTCTGCTACTTGCCTGGGTGCTCTCTGCTACTCCTAAAGCAAAGGCTAGATGATGGGGGAGGGTTCCTCCCCCCCACCCCAGCGACACTTTCTGTTAGTTGTCATGGCCGGAGCAGACCCCAGGTGTCTGCCCCTCAAGACCTGTTGGACATAGAGGTTCTTGAATCTTTCATGGAGTTTAAGAAAGTAAGGCAGGCCTCTGTCCTGCTCTGCACGGATTGCGTTTTGCTTGGTTTATTCCGGTCAGTCTATGCATCTTAGGCCTCAGGAAGTTTCAGGGTGACAGGTCTAGATTGAATGCTTTTCAGTGTGGAGGAGTTTCAGGGTATTGCACATGCTGTACCCACGCTCTTCCCCTGACTCATCCTGCGCTCGGAGGGAGTCCTCGTTGGGATTCACGTGTTCCTGTCCCTCCCTGCACATGGAGGTACAGGGCTCTGAGTAGTAGTGTGGGGAGGTGGGTAGCAGGGACCAGAGTGGCCCTCAGTGCCTGGCTCTGGCTCAGTGTGTCCATGCATCCCCCCCCTGCCCTGTAGTCACAGTCATCTGCGCTGCACCCGGTGTGGATGGGGCCTGGTGGCGAGCCCAGGTGGTGGCCTCCTATGAGGAGACCAACGAGGTAGAGATTCGCTACGTGGACTACGGTGGATATAAGAGAGTGAAAGTGGATGTGCTCCGGCAGATCAGGTGAGCGGAGCTTCTCGGGCAGGTCTGTGCGCCGTGCAGTGTGCAGCTGCTTGTGGCTCTGTTCTCGGCTGAGGACGGGTCCTTCTTCCCTCTCTTGCCTTCCGTGTCAGTGGGTATGACTGACACCCACTGTGTCAGGTTGACAGCAAACCTGATGACTCCTGGCCACCCTGAGCCTGAATGTCGGGCATCAGCAGTGCGGGTGCTGCTTTCTGGGTTCAGTACAGTGCAGGAATCCTGAGCCAGGCTTCCAGCAGGGCTGCCTCACCCTGGGCTGTGGGTGTCTCTGCTCAGTGAAAGATGCAGCCTGGTGTCAGCAGTGGCCAGACTCCAAGCCATGTTAAACGTGCCCCTTCCTGTCTTTCCAGGTCTGACTTTGTGACCCTGCCATTCCAGGGAGCAGAAGTCCTTCTGGACAGTGTGATGCCCCTGTCAGGTAACAGGTGGAGCCTCTGCTGGGGATGGTGGTCATTGCATGTAGGTTTGTCTTCTGCAAACAGGGCTGCTGCCACTGTTGGAGAGTTTCTGGTTGCATAGGTCTGGGCCATGGCCTGAGAATTAAATACTAGGGTTGCTGTGCTGAGGACCATCTTTGGGGTCCACTGCTCTAAACCATATGCAGATCACCCACGTAGCCTTCCAGCAGGGCACCTGCCGGAACATGGTTCAGGCCTGGAGAGGGCCAGCAGCTACGCTGAGTGGGGACTGAGAAAGCATTGCTAGAGGAAAGAGGACTGGTGTTAGCCTCAATTTTCCCCTCTGGAAAACAGGTCTTTCTGGGTGGCTGTGAGAAATAAACCCAGGAAGGTGGTGGTGAAGGTGCTCAGATAGCAGCTACTGCAGGCTGGGAAATAATCCACTCGCCCCATCACCTCCCAGGCTGGCCCCTGTGGACCTTGTTCTTGCTCGCCTGGAGCAAACTCCTTCACAAACGCTGCAGTCTCGCAGTCATGGCAGACAGAGCAGTGGATGTGTTTGTTTTGTTTTCTTCCCTTGCTCTCAGCCAACCTTTTCCTTTTCTATTCAGCTGGATGATCTGTCTAGACCCTGTTTTCTTACTTTTTCTTGTTACTGAGACAAAATACCTGACACCCAGAAGGAGGAAAGGTTTCTTTGGGTCATGGTTTGTAAAGGTTTCGTTTCACAGTTGGCCGGCTCCAAGGCATGGGGGCATGGCAGAGGGGAAACAGCTCATGGCAGGCAGAAGGCATCAGGTGACAAGCAGCACGCTGTGACCCTTTTTCTGTCCTGTGTATCTTACCCAGGCTGTCTCCCATCAGGGCGGGGAGCATTCACACCTAGGGAAGGGGAGCCTCAACTCTCGCATCACACCATGAGTCAGTCCCAGCAGCACAGCCTTGATCCCAACCGCACACACCCTGGATCTAGCCACTTCTGAAAAACCCTGCCTAGGACCACATGAGGCTTTGGGGGTGCACCTAGATACAAGCTGTAACACTACTGAGCTGTTCCCTTCCTCTGGGGACTTCCCCACACCTTCGGACAGACCTGTCTCCCATCCTTACCCTTCCTGCCTTGGGAGTGAGTGGACTTTCTTTGATCCAACAGAACACATGGCCCCCTCGAGTGTCAGTCGAGAGTGCCTGCCCATACCTCCTGGATTTGAATTCCACCTGCTCCTCTCTCGGTCTCTGCTCACTGTTAACACCTGCCCTGGAGGGTGCTGCTGTATAGACGCGCACTCAGCACAGTTGGCCCCCAGATAGGTGGAGTGGCATTGCCATCACAGGCAGCACGTCCATCCTTTGTCTTCTGTCCTTAGGAGTCAGCATTCAGGAGGGCCCCGAGTCATAGAGGCTGAGCGCTGCCCAAGTGTGGGTCTCGGCAGCCTCTGAAGCATCTTGCTTTGGATGCAGTGACTATTGTGTAGGTGACAATGCTTTGCCTTGGTCAGCATCCAGATGTTGCTTTTCTTCCTCCCTGTACAGATGATGACCACTTTTCACCTGAAGCAGATGCAGCTATGAGCGAGATGACGGGAAATACAGCTCTGCTCGCCCAGGTGCATGGAGGGGGAGGGCAGGGCAGGGAGCCCCTGCCTCACTCAGTGAGGTGTCCATGGTTTTGGGGACCTGGCCTTGGAGTTCTTCCCTCCTCCCCTCTCCTCCTACGGGGGCCTTGGGACGGCCAGCAGGCTTCAAAAGACATACAGAGAATAGCTTTACAGCGTGCTTTTTCCTCCCTTTAGGTGACAAGTTACAGTCCAACTGGCCTCCCTCTGATTCAGCTGTGGAGTGTAGTTGGAGATGAAGTGAGTTCCTGCTTCCTATATGTCGGAGCTTCCCGCCAGCAGTCATGGGTGCACTGGGAACTGGTTTTGCCCCTGCTTCCTCCTGATTAGTCGGGAAGTAACTAGAAACCAGAACCACCCAGGGACGCTTGGGTTGTCGTGATTGAGGGTGGTGATGTTAACGTCATCTAGTCACGGGCTGGGGCTGCTGCTAAGCACCCTGAAGTACCAGGACAGCGCCTCTCAGCGGAATTATCCAGCCCAAAGTGCCGTTGGTGCCAAGGTGGGGAACCCCGCCCTAGACCTTCTCAAGTCTTCTGGCTGCTGGGTTTTTCCTGTCTTCCTTATAGTATCAAAGCTTAAGTTTCAGTATCAAAGCGTATTGAAAAGCCAATCTTCATGTCATGGGGACAACAACATTTTAGAAGAAACCTTTTTGGAGTCAGGCCCCTAGGTACACCTGCTGCTGGGCTGGTGACCAGGGACTTGGTAGGGAGAGCCCTTGCTGGCTTGAGGAGTGACCCCAGGGTGCCATGGGCAAAGTCCTCAACATAGCTTTGTTTTCTAGGTGGTGTTGATAAACCGGTCGCTGGTGGAGCGAGGCCTTGCACAGTGGGTGGACAGCTACTACTCGAGCCTCTGACCCCGGCCCGCGCTGCTGCTCGAGTCTTCTTTGCACTGTTGAGACTGGGTGTGGGACTCAAGGCAAAGCTGCAAGCTGAGCGTCACCAGTCACCCTCTCGGGTCCTCTCTTTCCCCATTCTGCGAACACCAAGAACATGATTCCTTTCCGAAGAAAAGGGACTCCGCTGTGGGTTCTTTACAAAGCCATAGGATGGTTTGCCAAGAGCGGCTGGCTTACCTGTGCTCTGAGTGTCTTCCCACGTTGCCCTCATCCCTCCTCTCCTGCCCGCCCCCCTCTGCCGGCGCCCCCAGGCTGCGGCAGGCAGGCCGAAGTGTGTGGCGCGCTTGCAGAAGTTACTCGGACTTCAGTCTTCCTCCAGGGAGCGGCCATGAACTGACTGGCTGGCATCAATTTCCTGTACGGCTCCCATAAATGGTTGAGTGGCATCTGAGCCGTTTTTATGCCCTTCCTCGAGGTCTCTGGGAACCCAGACTCTTTTTAATGCAGATGTAAATATGAAATGATTGTCACACCTCTGGCCCTGGTCAGCGGGGAGGGGAACAGTGATCTTGCCAAGCCTGATTGTAATTTGTAACCATTTTCTACTTGTGCAACCTGTATATATGTGTTTAAAAATGTAATATTTTGTACAAGATACACTGGAGAACAAAGGGAACTCAAGGTTTTCCATACGCCCCACCTGTAAGAAGTGAGTCCTAGCACGTACCTGCCCATCCCGGCTCCTGCCGGGGAAGGAGCTTTCTGTGCACCAGACAGGGTGACCAGATGGCATAAGCCATCATCTGGGGAGTTTTCGCTGTACACATTTGTTTAACAAAAAAAAAAAAAAAAAAGTAACTCATTGAATTAACACTCATTGAATGGTGTGTTTGATTTTTTTTTTTTTTAAGACTGGCTCCAGCATTGTGCAATTTAGGAATAATTTAAGTAACTTGAACTTACATAAATCTCAAATGGTATAAACTATAGCTTTGAGTCAGTCCACTTTTTTACCCCCCACAGTGGTGAAAAAGGTTCGGGGGGGGGGATGGGGAGCGAGGAGGGCCAGTGTGATAGACTGGAGGGTCCTGCTAGGTGCCTCACAGGACTGGCACTGAAGGAGACCCCTGGTCCTTTGAAGACACTTTGGCCCTGAATTTCTGGCCTTGCTCCTTCTCTGAACCCCACTTGCAGGCAGCCAGGCCTCCGGTGGCTTCTCCCACTGGTTGCCCTAACCAGCTGAATGCACCGGCTCCCAGCACCTGCTGTGCAGTCTGTGTACATTAGGAGACCTGTGAGCTCACTGATCTGCAGTGGTGAGAACTTAAGTGACAGGAGCAGACACCAAGCCTGGGTCACATGGTCCCCTAAACAGCCCCTCCTTGCCTTGGGACCTACCCAGCTCTGGGGTGGTAGCACAGCCCTGGACTTGGGTTGCCTGATGGTCCCACACAGGGCTTCCTGTAGAGTCTAGTGCTGCATACCCCACACTCCCTCCTAGTGTCTGCAGTGCCCACCCAGCAAGGACTAGGCTGGCCCTCTGGTTCTTGTTTCCAGGTGGGATGTCACTGCTGAGGTGACCTGTCTTCCCTCAGGCTCTGGTTCTTGGCTGTGTGGTTAATAAGAGGTTGAAAGCCTCAGTTTCCTTCACCTGTAAGGTCACAGAGTAGTCTCTGTACATGAACAGTTAAATCAGCCATGTCCCGTCCACCTGGAGCTGGGCGCCCAGGAGCTCTCCTGCTGTCTCAGCTGCTGCTGGCCCTGACTGGCGGTAGCTGGGTGTGACTGGCCAGCTGTGTCACGGCAGTAGCCTAGGGTAGTGAGGGCTAGGGAGACCTGGCATGCAGGTGGTTGTTCGTCTCAGGCCGTTTGGGGGTATGTGGGAGGCGAGGGCTGGGGGCTCCCCCAGGCATTCCTGAGGAGGCTGGAGGGCACTGGGCGATGGGAAGTAGGTGCAGGTGGCAGTGGGCTGAAGCTCTAGGCCTCTCCTTACCTTTCTGGGTGGCTGCCTGAAACGGCTTGGAACCGGGAGGAGAAGTGAGGGAGGGTGGTGAGGAGCGCAAATGCCGCTCACCTTGTGGTGGGCCTTTGGTTAATTTTGTGGCGGTAGGAAGATTGATTTCTGGTGGTTTTGCAGGGAATTTCGCTGCTGCCGACATCCAGGCAAGTGTATTTAGTTAGATACCTTATTTGAATGACCTGGGGACTCCCAGGGGGTGTCTCAGTGTGACACTGACCCTCAGGGAGCTGGACCCTCAGGGAGGAAGTGCATGCCAGAGAGGTTTGGCAGCTCGTCCTGCGGCCAGGAAGCAGAGGGCTGGACTCAGGAGGCCAGATGCTGCTGCAGGTGTTTGTCCTTGGCCTGGGAGGAGCGGAAGGAGGGCCTGGTCCTAGAGGAGGCTGGGTTCTGGGGGCTCTGCTCGGCCTCCTCCACAGCTAGGATCAGCACCCCTCAGAGAACTGAGATGGTCACTTCTCACCGTCACAGGCTGTGAGCTTGTGCCTAAGTGTCTCCCACAAAGCCTCGCGTCCCTTTCTCAGTGGGGGCTGGATCTAGAGTGTGTGATGCTGGGATCGAGGGTTGTGGTTGACTAAATGAGACCACACTGGTTCAGCGCCGCCCTAATCCCGTGGCCTAGATAGAATATAGCAGGGCAGTTTAGGAAGCTGCTGAGGCCCTTTGCTCTTGCCTGCCTACTTTGCTGTGAACTGTTTCTCCTCTGTCTTGCCACCCTGCCTGGGAACCAGCCAACTATGAACCGAAACCTCTGAAAGAGCCACAGAAACTTTTCCTCCTCTAACTTTGGGTGGCAGGTATTTTGTCTCAGCAACGAGAAAAGTAAGACACAGGCTTATATAGTCGCTGAGTTCTGGAGGGCGCCCTGTGTGTCAGGGGCTATGCTCTTGGGCAGGTCCTACTGAGTCCTCGTGGCCACACAGCGAGACAGAGACTCCTTCTGAGGCGAGCAGGTGCCGGGAGACGGGAGACGGTGACACAGAAAGATGTCTGCCGTTGGAGCAGGGCTGAGACACCCTTCCCACCACTCATACAGCATGGGGTCATCTCACCTGCACTGTGTCCCCCTGGGGAGACATGCAGTGGCTCAGCGGTCAGCCTGGGAAAATGTTTCCAAGCCTAAGTGGAAGAAAATACTGTGCTGAGAGATCAGTGATTTGCTGATGTGAAAGGTTAAGTTTAAGTCACGTGAAAGTAAAGCCAGGAGCAGCTTGCAGCGTCTGGGCCAAGGTGAATGTGTTTAATCTGTGACGATTTAGAAGGAAAACAAAGTCTTCGCTGCCAATGTCATAAAGGCGATGGGCAGAAAAGCCTGGGTCTGTTTCTAGGTAGAGCACTGGCAGATGGAAACACCCTGTGAGCCATGCATTTGATTTAAAGTTTCCCAAGAGCCACAGTGAGAAAGTAAAAAGACAATGGGCTCCAGCCCAGCGGTGGAGCATCTGCCTAGCGCGTGGGAAGCCCTGGTCTCAATTCCCAGCATCACCACAAGAGAGGTGGGGTGGGGAATTTTAATTATAGTTTCCCTAATTTTTCATTTTGGCACACAATGGAAATAAAAAGTCAGTTTGCAATATGTTTCATGTTTTGCAATCAAGCGCATATGCTTGACAGTGCCAGTGTATTTGTTCAAACTATTCACGTTCCCAGGGGCTCGGTGGCCACAGCTGAATTGTAGCTACCATGTTACCATGAGGCGGGACTGTTCCCTCAGTCTCCATTGTGTGAACTCTAATAGCCATATGTATTTTTTCCCTTTAAAAACGCTTAAGTTTTTTGCAATTTTAAAAATTATTTTTTGTTTGTTTTTGTTTTGGTTACATAGTTCAGGCTGGCTTTGAAATACTATATAGTCCAGACTAGCCTCAAAGTCACAGTGATCCTCCTGCCTCAGCCTCCTGAGTGCTGGGATCGCAGGTGTGTGCTGCCAGATCTGGCCCTATTTTATTTTCTTAAAACCTTTTTACCCCCTCCTCCTCCTCCTGCTCCTCCCAATTCTCTCCCTCCCTCTTTCTTTTTTCCTTTCCAATTTTTAGAGGCAGAGTCTCTGCTGTTGCAGGACTCAAAACTCCTAGGCTCAAGAATTCTCCTGTCTCTTCCTCCCAAGTAGCTGAGACTATAGGCAAAGGCCGCCATACCTTTTGCATATTTGCTTTTCTAATGAACTTTAGATTCACTTTTGGGGAAAGGGGCTATGGTAAATGTTCTATCAACATCTGAAAATTCAAAAGTGCATATTACTAGGTAGATACAAAGTTCTATGTATTCTATTGTAAGCTAGTCTTCTAAACTATTCAAATGCATTGGCTTTCCTTGTAGCCTCCGCACCCCCTTTGGCCTGTACTGTCTGCCTATTTCTAAGAAAATGATGTTAAATGAGTCCATTATGGTCATGATAGCTATTTTTTAAATATAAACTTTGGTTACGTTCATTAGTCCAAAAAACTTCAGGAGTGGAATTGTCTCATTGCTGTAAAATATCTTTGGTACTAGGGTGCTTTTTATTTTGAAGTTGACAGTCTTTTTGTCTGTCCCTTACCTTTACACAGGTGGCTTGTAAATAGCACATTGCTGAATGTGTGTGTGTGTGTGTGTGTGTGTGTGTGTATAGCTCTGTAAATCTCCTAGGTAAATTTAATCCATTTATTGTGATCAATGAGGTGGTGTTATTTGCCATTTGAATTCATTTTCTTACTATATTTTTAAAATTTGTTGGTATTCTTCATTATTTTTCCCATTATTAAATTTCATGTTGAACATTTTTTATTAATTTATTTTTTATTAGTACATGTTTGTAGTAGCGACCACATTTCAGGGGGAGTTGGTAAGTATACACAACACATTTTCTTTCTTTCTTTCTTTCTTTCTTTCTTTCTTTCCTTCCTTCCTTCCTTCCTTCCTTCTTCCTTCCTTTTTTTTGTAGGCAAAGTCTCCCTGTGTAGTTCAGGCTGGCCTTGAATTCACTATGTGGCCAGGCTGGCCTAGAACTCACAGTGGTCCTCCTGTCTCAGCCTCCCCAGTGCTAGGATTACAGGTGTGCATCACCACACCTGGCACATTTTAATTTCTTCCCTTTCCCTCCTCAGCCTCTACCCTCCCTCTCTGCTCCTCTTCCTAAATGCAAAAGATTTATCTTTTATATTGTTCTTTATGTTTTGGGGCCTGCCTTAACAGAAACCACATGATATTTAAACTCATGTATTTGATTTATTTCACTTAAAATTATGGCCCTCAGGAGCATTTTCCTACAAATGGCTCATTTGTCCTTTATGAAAGAGGAGTACACCACTGTGAACAAATGCCACATTTTCCTTATTCACTCATCTTCTGATGACATATAAACTGCTTCCAAGACTTAGCTAGAGTGAATTATGCTGCCATAAACATGGGTGTGCACATATCTGCCATATTATGCCTTTAGCTCTTTTGGAAGAAACCTAGGAGGGGACTATCTGGGTCAAATAGGATTTATTATTTTGTTTTATGATGACTCTCCACACTATTTTCTATAATGGTTGTACTAGTTTACATTCCCACCAACAATGCAGAAGAGTTCCTTTCTCCTCCTCAACCTAACAACATTTGTTGTTTGATTTCTTTTTCTTTTCTTTTTTTCTTTTCTTTTCTTTGTGCCAGGGATCCAACTCATGACCTTGCATTTGCCAAGCAGGCACTTACACCACTGAGCTAAATCCCTGGCAAATTGTTTGATTTCTTGACAATAGTCATTCTCTTTGGAGTAAGCCAGAGTCTCAATGTTGTTTTAATTTTCATTTCTCTAATGGCCAGACATGTTGAATATTGTTTCGTGTATTTTGTAGGGGTTTTGTTATTTTATGTTTTTAATTTTTTGAGACAGTTCTCACTATGTAGTCTAGGCTGATCTGAAGTCACTGTGTAGCCCAGGCTGGCCTTGAACTCATGGCAAGCTGTTGAACTCTCAGTATTATATACTGTAATCCAAATATTGTAATTCTTTTTCTAATCCACCTTGTAATCTGAAAGGTTATATTTGTAATCTCATAGAAATATTATTGGAATTCTAGCAAGTTAATTCCAGTCTATTACCTCCAGTGCAACCCACAAAGAGAGTAAAGATACTAAGACATATTCAAAGTTATGGGCAGCCAAGGGGTCCTAAGTCCCATCCAAGTGAGGACATATGGACAAAGTCCCTGATTCAAGGTCTCGCCCAGAATTTATTGTGAAGAAAGGAGTGGCTCAAGGATTAGTGACAGCAAGAATAGTGGGAACTAGTGAGTAACTTGAGCTGGCCAGCCAGGTTGGGGGAAAAGCATCTTTGCAATATGCAGAGAGAATGATACGCAGAAGGATCAGTCTAAACAACTCAATTAAGGTAGCATCTGAATTGTTTTAGGAGGCTTTTGCTTCAAGTTCTGGTATGTAAACTTCTGTGCCCTGTGGGGTCACAGCCTCTTACTATGAGGCTGGTACCCAGCTGACATTCCTGGAGCTGACTGGCTCTGCCACCCCTCTGCACTCAATCCTTTACAGAGGGCACTGTGTGAGGAAACCGGAAACTGTTGGGCTGTCCTCGAGGGTTACATTTCAGTACCTTAGCTGGCCTTACTTGCATCGCTTAGAGCCAACTGAAGGGAGAAGGGAATAGCACAGCCTGCGCTGTACATATCAGTATATGGAAATAAGACTCCATTTAACTAATGTTGCAGCGATTGTTCTGCATTCAAAAAGAAGTGCCCAGGTCATGTTCTATAGCAATCCTCCTGCTCCAGTCTCCCCGAGTGCTCGGATTACAGACATGCACCACCATGCCCAGCTCTTTTTCATGCATTTTATTGGTCATTTGTATATTTTCTTCTGAGAAGTGTCATGTTGGTTGCCCATTTTTTGGATGAGTCTTTTATTTTGAAAGGGGTCTAATTTTTTGAGTCCTTTATTCTGGATATAATCCTCTGTCAAAAGAATGGCTGGCAAGTTTTTCCCTATTCTGTAGGTTGTCTGTTCACCATGAAGGTTGTTTCCTTTGCTTTGCAGAAGCTTTTTAATTTGATATAACCCCATCTATTGATTTTTGGTGTTAGTTCTAATGCAGTTGGAGTTCTGTTCAGAAGGTCCTTGCCTGTATCTTCAAGAGTTTTGCCTATTTTATCTTCCAGTCTATCTGTTTTATCTTCCAGTTTTCTGTTTAATATTTAGATCTTTGATCCATTTTGGTGAGAGATATGGGTCTAGATTCAGTCTTCTGCATGTGGATAACCAGTTTTCCCAGCATCATTTGTTAAAAAGGCTGTCTTTCCTCCAGCATATATTTGACCCCTGGGTCAAAGATCACCAGGTGAAAGTTATTTCTGCATCCTTTGTTCTGTTTCATTGATTTCTTTACCTATATCATGCTACTTTGATCATGACAGCTTTGTAGTATAACTTGATCTCTGGGATTATGTCCACTGCCTTGCTCTTGTTGCCCAAGTTTGCACTTCTAGGTCTCTTCTGATTCCATTTGAATTTTGGGATTGTTTTTTCTAGTTCTGTGAGGAATGCTATTGGCATTTTGACTGGGGTTGCATTAAATTTCTGTATCAGTTTTGGAAGTATGACCATTTTGGTTGTGCCTACCCAAGAACAGTCAATATCTTTCTATTTTCTGATGTCTTCTTTGCTCTTGTTTTCCAGAATATTCTAGTTTTCACTGTAGAGATCTTTCACTTCCTTAGTTAGGTGAACCCTCGAGTATTTGTTTTTCTCTTGATGCTGTTGTGAAAGGTATTTTTTCCATAATTTTTTCTTGGTAAGTTTATTGTTGGTGTACAGGAATGTTATCGATTTTTATGTGTTGACTGTGTATCTTGCTGTGCTTTTTTTGGTACCGGGGATCAAATTCACTACCTCACACTTGCCAGGCAGGTGCTTATACTGCTGAGCTAAATACCCGGCCCTACATAGCCCTTTTATTTCTTTTATTTGCCTGATTGCTCTGGCTAATTATTTCAAGAACTATATTGCACAGGAGTAATGATAGGGGGCATCCTTGTCTTGTTTCTAATTTTAAAGAACAAGCTTTTAGTTTCTCTCCATTTAATATGATGTTGGCTGTTGGTTTGTCATAAGTGCCTTTTATCAAATTGAGATAAGGTCTTTCTACACCTAGTCTCTCCAGGGTTTTTTTAATCATGAAAGGATATTGAATTTTGTCAAAGATTTTTTTCTGCATCATTGTGATGATTATGTTGTTTTTGTCCTTGCTTATCATTATGTGATGTTTTACATTTATTGATTTGCATATATTAGACTGTCCTTGTGTTCTTGAGATGAATCCTACTTGGTCATGATGTATGAACTTTTTGACAGTTTATTGCATCCTGTTTTCCAGTATCTTGTTAAAGGTTTTGTTTCTGTATACATTAAAGAGACTGGCCTGTAGTTCGCTTTTTTGGTTGGATCCTTTTCTGGTTTTGGAATCTGTGTAATGCTAGAAATGACTTCAGAGTATTCCTTCCTTTCAATTTATTTAAGGAATTTGAGCAGTTGGTTGCAGCCTTTTTGGGGCTGCAGGGGACTGGCAAGGGGCACTGGGGAGACAACTCCAGAGATCAGGCTGATGGCGCAGGTCCAATTTTATTAAGGAAGTACAGGAGTATATACAGGCTGAAGAGGAAGGGCGGAAGTGAGCTCAGAGGAAGGGCGGGATTGAGCTTCAGGAAGGGCAGAAATAGGCTTAGGGAAGGCGGGGATGCACTGTGGAGGCGGACTCCGGAGGGGTGGGGCGCGGCCCTGGCAGGGATGCTCTATTCGGTGTGCCGAGGACTAGGGAGTCTGAGTGTGCTCAGACTCTCTCTTCTGCCAGGGCGGCCAGCCAGACCTTAGGACCTTGACTTCCCACAGTTGGTGTTAGATCTTGCTTAAAGTTCTTGTAGAATAGGTAGTGACTAATTTCTTCCTTGAATTCTTCTCTGATCTAGTGATTATTCAAGAAGATATTGTTTAATTTCCATATATTTGCATAATTTCTGTGGTTTCTTTTGCTTTTGATATCTAGTTTCATTGCACTATGATCTGATAATATGCATGATATAATTTTGATTCTTTTGCATTTACTTATGCTTGTTTCATGGGCTAGCATGTGGTTTGTTTTGGAGAAAGTCCTATGTGCTGCTGAGAAGAATGTGTATTTTGTTGTTATTGGGTGGAACATTCAGGAGGTATCTATTAAGCCCATTTGTTCAAAATTGTGGTTCAACTCTGATTTTGTTGTTACTGTTGATTTTTTCTAGTTGATCTATTTGTGATAGCAGGGTATTGAGATCTCACATTATAACTGTGTTGGTTATCTCATTTTTCAATGTCTACTACTGTTTTATGAAGTTGGACATACCAGTGTTTGACACATATATATATTTTTAATTGTTATCTTCTTGTTGACCTCTTGACCAATATGTAGTGACCTTCTTTGACTTTTCTGAGTTTGTTTTTCAAGCCAAACCACTTTGAAATTAGAATAGCTACTCTTGCTTTTTTACTGGGTTTCTGTTGCATGGAATGTTGTTTTCCAATCCTGAGTTTTAATCTCTGTATTTCTTTTTGGATCAGATGTGCTTCTTGGATACTACATATGATTTGGTTTTGTTTCTTGGTCCATTCTGCCAATCTGTGTCTTTCAGATGAGGGATTGAGGCCATTCACATTGTGAATTATTGCTGAAAGGTACTGGCTCATTCACATCACTGCCTTATTTCCTGTTGCTTGCTGATCCCCCCCCACACACACTCTCTCTCTCTCTCTCTCTCTCTCTCTCTCTCTCTCTCTCTCCCTTTCTGCTTAACTGCTCACTCTACCTGGTGGATTCATTCTATCAGATTTTTTGGCATTATTTATTTCATTATCTCCTTTAGGGTATCCTTGATAATTTTTTGGATGGTGGTTTTGTGGTCATGAATTCTTAAAAAGCCCTTTGTCATAGATAAACCTTATTTTCCCCATCAATTTTGAAAAATAGTTTTCTGGGATGTATTAACCTGGTTAGAAGTTATTATCTTTTGGCCCTGAAGCAAGGCCCGCAGATTGCTTGTAGCTGCTAGTTTCAAACAGGAGCCTAAAGAGAATTCTTTCTGTGGTTTGTTGGCCATTTCAGAACTTTGGAAATGGAATGGTCAATTCATCAGAAAGAAATAGCAGGTGAGTATAGCGGACTTTGGGGGGCCTGTAGGGGAGAGATCCTGGCACCTCGGGACCTGCATCATGCGGTTGACTCAGGGTGCCGGGAGAACAAGGAACTCCTCCCCTCTCTGGGGGGCAGCTGTGATCCTGCCTGCTTGTGGGCTGAGAATCAGACATCTCATGTCGTCCTGTCCTGTCCTGTGTCCCCCTTTCCCCCTCCCCTGCTTAGTAAGTGGGAGCCAGTGAACTACACATCTTGCGAAAAGATTGACTATGTTATTTAGTATGAGCTCTCCATATGCAAAGATAAGGACAATCATCTGGAAGAAAACAAGAGACAATATGACAGACAGTAAAGATCTCTGGTTGTCTAGCTTTGAAATTTATGGTTTCTTATGTCCTGTTCTGTTTTGTTGTGTTTAATTTTACCCCCTTTTAAAATAAAATTTAAAAAAAAAGAAGTTATTTTCTTTTAGGGCTTAAAGCACTTAACTCGAAGTGAGATCCACTTTTTATGTTCTCTCATTGCTTTTAAGGTATCCCTGAGTAATTGGTTTTGAAAGCAGTCCTATCTTTTAATCTGATATTCTGTCTCCATATCAGTTACTTCTGCTGCTCTTCCTTTCAATACATTTTTTAAAAATTTCAATTTCTGTTTGCAATTTTTTCATGGACTCTAATTCTTTGCTAACCTGATCATTCTTTGTTTTTTTCTTATCATTTTGTTTAGCTCAGTTAGCTTTTTAGTGCTTTCTGTAAGCTCCCCTATCATTTTGTTCATGACATCCCAATCTGTTTAGCCATGTCTTGTGAGCCTGCTGAGCACCTGGTTGATTTTTAATCTTTTCTTTCATCCTTTCAGATAATTCAGCTGTATGGCTTCTCCCCCACCCCCACCCCGCCACAATGGCTCATGAATTGGTTTCGGTAGAATTGAGAAGTTTTAGAGACATTTGGTTGCCTTGGTTTCTCATGTTTCTATTGTTTGTTTTGTTTTGTGCTTAGGTTTGTGGTCACTTACAATGGAATGGCTGTTTCAAGAATAGAGAGTGCTTCAGTTGGTTTCCTGTTTGGTGATGCGTTCAGGGCATGGCTAACTGTTGTGCTTTGCCCCTGTCCCCAGATCCAACCATCTCTATTAATTTGGGAGGAGAGGAAGCAGTGTAATTGGCCCAGCACCCCATTCTCTGGGACTGGACCACAGTACTGCTGTAGTCTGGATATCAGCATGTAAGGAAAACCTATCAATAGCGACAACTGCTTGACCCTGGAAATGTCAAGGAAATCAGCAATAATAATATCATCCAAGATGAACCAGATATTGACATGCCACAAAACCCATTGATGTGCCACTGTTAATCTTAGATCTCTAATTATAAGCACTAAAACAAATCAAATATTGATATACTAAATGGGACAATTATCCTTCCACTGGTTGCAAAGAATTCAACAGTTGTAGAATTAACTATTTAAAGATTAATAAAATTTAAAGCTATTTATACCATAAAAGATATAGGGGGTTGGGAATGGAAGATGAAAGAAAAAAAGTTTGAAACATTAAACAGTGGGTGATGAGAAGGCAGAGAAATAAGTGAGACACATAATCCTATTAAAGAGTAGATATTTATACAATTAGGTAAAAGTCACAGAAGGAAACAAACAAGAAATAGATGATAAAAAGAGAGAAAAGAGTGGTAAGAAGGAGAATAAAAAATAGAAGTATAAAAAGGAAAAATATTAAAGGGAAAAAAGAAAAGAGAAAAATGAGTCCAAACACGGCATTTTTTTTTTCTCTCTGTTTTAGAATGAGTAGTTTCATTTCAGGATCTGCAGTTCTGCATCCACCAAGTCGCAATTTTCTCTGCCTGGCCAGAGGGCTTGTGGGTCTGTGAGGGGAGCCCCATGCCAGAATCCCCTCTGCTTACGCCAGGCTGTGGCGACGTTCGTGCTGGGGCTTGTCCTGGCCCTCATTCGCAGACAGCAAAGGCAGCACAGATCTCGGACCTGTGCTGCATGTAGGCCGCAGGGCAGCAGGTTAAGTACTGAATGCCAGTAGGCTCTTTCAGACCTAGCCCAGCCTGGCTTCTCACTGTGGGTTGCAGGGGGCTGTGTCCTTCCTGGCCTGAGCTTAAACTACTCAGAAGTTTTCTTTCTATCCTTCTCCCTGTCTGCAGCTGTCTCCTGTGGCCGCCTCTCACCCTGCCACTGTGGGAAGGTAATGCTGGGAACCCTAAAGTGATTTTTAGTTGTTCTGAGTCTCAGATTTAAATAATCAACCCTGTCCCAAAACAGCACTGATTAAGCAGTCTCTGGCAATATGGTAGGTCCCCACGCTTAAAATTCCTCTCCAGCTGTTGCCTGCTGTGTGGAAGGAGCCCTCATGGTGCAAAACCCCGCACTGTTTTTGCAGTTCACAAAGGCAGTGGGCTCCGCTGCAGTTTCTCCCTGCATCTCCCAGCTCTGCAGGCTCACCCTGATTCCAGGGATCCAGGTTCTCCCCATGCTACAGAGAAGCCAGAATGTCTAGATCTTCACTTTGTGAATCATCCTTCCAACTTCTCTGTAGCTTCCAATTTTTCCTGCCAGTTCCTTCCCTATCCCAACTATCTGCTTCTCTTGTTTTTCTTTGCCAAATTGTTATTTTCCAGTGTCTGGATTCTGGACTTTGAGCTGAATTTTGCTATTCATCACTACTTGGTCATTTTCCTTCTCTTCATCTTCATTATCTTATTCCTATGTTATCAGTAGACAACTTTAAAGATTTAATTGTATTTGGATTCATACTTTTTTCTTTCATGTATCAAAGACTTCTTTCTCCATGAACACAAGGAAAAAGCCAAAAGTCTGAGTTCTGCCCTTCTTCCTATAATAATTACATAATTTATATATACCATATAAATAATATACAATATACAAATTTATATACAATTTTATGTCACTTTACTTTGTTTTATTTTTGTGGCACTGAGGATTGAACCCAGAGCCTTAGCAGTGAGCTACATTCCTCATCATTTTTATTTGTCTGTTTTTAAGAACTTGAGATCTTTCTGCCTCAGCCTGCCAGAGTACCTCTTTTTCACAAATACCTTTATCTCAGGATATTTTATGGATGATATTAAGCTTCAGGCAATATTGTAAAAAATATTTTGGCCCAACACTTAGGTTTCACTGGCTTCACTGTTTACGTATCTTATATACTAGTTCCTAAGTTCCTTGTTTTGACTCACTTTTCTTTTGTGTGGTATATGTCTTTGGATTGCTTCATGTCAGAAAATGTGTGAGTTCTTGCACATGTAACCATTGACTGGGTGTCTTAGTTACTTTTCTCTTACTAAGACAAAATATCTGGCATCTAAATTTAAAAGGGGGAAAGGTTTATTTCGCTCACAGTTTGTAGAGGTTTTGGTCCATAATTAGCTGGCTCCAAAGTAGGGTGGCACATGGCAGAGGATCAACTGTTCATGGTAGGCAGATGATAGCAAAGTAAGCAAGAGGGAGGACAAGACTCTGTCTCTTATATTGTATGCAGGCTACATGCCCAGGCAGGTGTAGCACTCACACCTTTAATCCTAGCCAGAATTATGCCAAACCAATCATACACCTTTAATCCCAACATCACACACGCTGGATCTAGCCACCTCTGAAAAAGCCCTATGACCACATGAGGCTTTGGGGGGACGTCTAGACACAAACCATAACATGAGGCATAGCTGGACAGCTACTTGCCAAATACCCTATTCTCCTTCTCCATGGGAAGACAGTATGTCTTAGCCCTGTTGGACTCAAGTGTGGCCACAGGATTCACAGTGGTCAATGTAGGGAGATGAAGGTGGTGCGTGTCAGCAGTGCACACACTTCAAGGGCCTCACACACTTCACTTCTCTTGCTGCCATATCCCTGGAGACGCTCATCCCTCCGCCTTGGTCCCTGGGTGAAGACAGCATGAATATAGCCACAGCCAGCCCTCCATGATGTGTGGTATGAGAAACAGATCTGCTGTGAGACACTGTGATTGGAGACTGTGTGTCCCCCGTGGCCAGGCCTGGCCTGGTCTGCATGGCGGCATTGTTCTTGACCCCAGACCTCTTGGAGCTCCAGCCATTGGGCTGCCTGTGCACCGCATTCTGATTGACAGGAGACAATTTCCCTGCTCCTTCTGGTCCTGTAACCCCCTAATCTGTGAAAGTGGGGGTGAGGTAGGCTAATGCTGATGTGCTTACCAGGTTTGATTTTAACTAATCTGTTCTGCAAATATGGACCTTGCTGAAGATTGCTCTTAATGAAGCTGACTTGTGCTTTTACAAAGCAAATGATCTCAGATCTTGGCTGTTTCTTGCTAGAAACAGGGCCAGCTGGCATCTACTGGGCACAGACAGCATTTGAGAAGCTCCGATGCTCTGGGTAGGGAAGGCAAACACATCCTAACCAGACCAGGGACGCAGCTGGCTTGGTGACAGGAAGGAACTCTGGTTGCTTCCACTGATTTTTTTGTCTCCATTGAGTGTCTGCTGTGTATCGAGCATCATGCTAGGGGGCTACAAAGATGGGGCAAACAGAGCCTTAGGTGGCTCCTCAAGAGAGGTGGGCCCAATGATTCCAATGCAGGCAGAGCTTGCCTGGGGGGGGGCCACAATTTCCTATAGGATCCCAGTTCCCACTGGGGAGGTGGGGCACAGGCTGAGAGTCAGCAGGGCCAGACCTTGAACCTGTGTCTCCTGGCTCCGGCCCATCCTCATCTCACACACGACAGGAAGGGTGGGCAAGGCAGACCCCTGTACCCGGGGGAGGGCTCTTTCCTGGAGGGGCTCCCCATGCTGGGGTAGGAGTCAGGCAGCTCTGCCCACTGACACTTGAAGCAAGGAATCAACAGGTGTATCATCACAGCAGGCTTCCTTTCTCTTTACATTTTTTTGGCAGGGGAGTACTGGGCATTAAACTCAGGACCTCGCACTTGCCAGGCAGGCGCTGCACTGCTGAGCTATCTCCCTGGCCCCTCTCGTTTTAATTTTTAGATGCATGATGAGCATATAATACATGATTTCAAAGGCACATACAGATAACCAGTGCAAAGGAGTTTCCTCTCCATGTCGCACTCCCGAAATATTCTTTCTGGGAGACACTATTGTTAGTGTTTGCATTTCCTTCTGGAGAGTCAGTCCCACTTCACTTAGCACACAGCGACAGTACTATATAAGCCGAGATCCTGTGTTTGCCAATAAAGTTTTATTTAAACAGCCAAGACTGTTTGTTTACATATTGCCTATGGTTGTGTGTGCTACAAACAAGACTTGCTCCCCAGACAGAGAGCATAGGCCATGCAAAGAAAGTCTGCCAATCCCTTTGGAAAACACTGTGATTTCTGCCTCCTCCCCCATTTAATCAAATGAACGTATAGCCTTAGTACTTTCTGTCTCTTTTCTGACCATGAGTTCTTTAGATTTCAAAAACAGCAGGATCTCAGTTTCCTTATGGTTTATGTTGTGGGCAGCTCTGCACCTTGCGACCTCTCTCCTGGCCAAGGCCTTGTTCCTGGTCTAGTGATCAGGCACGGAACCTTGACCCCTAGGAAGTAGCCCAGAACAGACTGGGAAACTCACTAAATAGCAAAACGTGGTCCCAGTGGCACCTGGGAGCAAAGTCTTGGGTCTACTTTTCTGAACTCTCTTGTTTATTTGTTCATTTGTTTGTTTATTGAGACAGAAGTCTTGCAGTGTTGCCCAGGCTGATCTCCAACTCCACAGCTCAAGCGATCCTCCTGCCTCAGCCCCCTGAGTAGCTCAGACTACTGAGCCACCGCATCTAGCACTCGCCTTTTCTGTGTTTTTGGAACGGGGTCTCACCACGGAGTTCAGGCCGCCCTTGAAATCACAGTGATACTCCCGCCTCAGCTTCCCGAGTGCTGGGCTCACAGACGTGCACCACCACGCCGGGCTCCCGTCTTCGTCTTAATGACTCTCGGACTAGTCGTACGTTTGAGCACTGATGTATCAGTGTTCTACTCTGTCTGCACATTAGACTCTCTTTGAAGACTACTAGTGGCTGAGACCCGCTCTCAGAGACACAGACTGAACTGGTCTGGGCTGCAGCTATGCAGAGATATCTGCAGCCTGACACTCACATGTATCCACCAAAGTGCATAAAGGGAGCATGTTGCATGATGCCTTCTTCCACACAGATCTGTCTGTGTGAGCCAAGGTCACTGGATGGAGACGAAGGAAGTTTCCCAGATTTGGGAGTTTCATTTATGCCCTTGTCCAGTCAGCACCCTCTCCCCGGGGGGCCACTTCTCATATGACCCTGAGATTAGCTTTGCTTATTCTGAAACTTCCCGGCGATGGGACCAGCCTGTCTGCTCCCTGGCATCTTGCTGCTTCTGCTCAGCGTCATGCCTGAGCTGGTGCACGCATTATCACTCTTCATTGTGCGTCTTCCGCAGCAAAGCGGACTGCTGGTTTACCTTCAGTTAGGCTTCCAGTTTTAGGCGCGGATGCACAAAGCTGCAGGGTGCACTCTGGTCTTTTTTTTTTCCACTTTTTTTTTTAATTTTATTTAAAGAGAAAAAAAAACAATACAAAAAAAAGGGTAGAAAAAATACAAAACCTCAAAAAAAAAAAAAAAAACCATAAATCACTAGTTGACAAACCACATACTCCCCGAAATAGCTGTTCATGTTACAAAATTAAGGCAAAGTGAACACACAGTGAAGCTGCAAACAGAAAAAAGAAGGATGGAATAAAGCCAATTGAGACAATATAGTGAAACTGGCACAGAACATCACAGCAGGTCACCAGGACAACAGTAACAGGCAACCTTGTATATCTCGTTGTCTTCACAATAGCTCTTCTTCTACTAGGTAGAGCAAAATCAAAGAAATACACAACATTATAGAACACATCAACACAGTATTGAATACAGCAACACCATTAATCAGGAGAAAGCAAAACGGCGATAAAAATATCTGCCTTCAGAGATAGTAGAAGGAAACTCCCCCGACTTGCTGTACCAAATATGGTCACCTCCTAAGAGATACCCAGATAGATCCCTGGATCCCAATTGTTATGGGAGGGGGGGTGTGGTATGTTTGATTCTAAGCCCGCCACCCGGTAGGCAGCAGGCTGGTTACTGGTTGGCTCGGCGCCCTAAGTTCCAGCATGGCGCGGCTCTCAGGAGACGCTCTTGCTTCTGGTTTCCCCGCCCTGGGGTGGCCGTGGCTCCCCACACCACAGTCACTCTCCAGGGCGGCAGGCTGCTTACTAGTTGGCTTGGCACCCTAAGTTCCAGCCGCACTCTAGTCTTGGTGTGTATATTCGTTTCTCCTGGGCACACAGCAGTGAAGAGCATTGGTGGCTCACAGCGGGGACAGCGTCTAGTTCCAAAGTGTATTTCTGTACTGTTATTCTTAGAGGTTCACTCATGATTCCAACGCACTGCTGGGACGGAGAAGCGTTCCTCTAGAGAGCAGGCGCTCCTCTCGCTGAGCTCTCCCAGTTGCCCTTCTGTGAGTTTTCCAGTAACCTTCCCATAAACCCCTCATCTTCTGTCGCTTGCTACCACAAACCCTGTCCAACCAGATACACAGTTCCAGTCCAGCTCCCAGCCGGCCCTGCTGCTCAGTGTCCAGGTCTCTCCCCCATCATCTTTGCGAACTGGACTCCAGTGTCAACCTTGTAACTCCCCTGCTGAGCCCTCTGCAGCTTAGTTCTGACTCTGGGCTATGCCGAACAGGGCCCTGTGCATATACAGACGTGGCAGCGGTAGTGCACTATTCATGATATCTTCCATATCTTTTTTTTTTTTTTTTTGAGACAAGGTCTCACTCTGTAGTCCAGGTTGGCCTTCAACTTACTATGGATCTTAGACTGCCTCTCACTTCAGCAATCCTCCTGCCTCAGCCTCCTGAGTGCCAGTCATTACGGGTGTCAACCACCGCACCTGGCTCTGTATCTTGAGATACTAACATAAGGCTGACATGAAGCTCAAGTGGCAGAAAGCATTAAGCACCATGTGCAGACCTGGTGTAGAGAAAGTGCTGAGTACGTGACAGAACGGGAAGCGTCGCCATCAGCGGACCACACGGCATGGACACCCGTGCTATCCAATATGGTAGCCATTGGCCACCCGGGGCTTTCGAGCCCTTGAAGTGAAACTTGCCCACATTGAGAGGAGCTGTAAATATATACATATAAGAAAAAAATGATTACAAAATAATGCATTGTATATAGTGGATTAAACAAAATATAACTTGTGAGATCTCCTTACACAGGGCGAGTGACTAGCCGACATGCTGAGAGCACACGGGTGGCCCCGGCTCTGTTGGGTGGCGCTGGGTGGGGACAATAAAGCAGGTCAGACCCTTTCGACCGACCGTGTTTCTCTAACACGGGAGCTCAGCCATCTGCTTGAGGTTACCTGGAGCGCTTATAAAAATGCAAATTGCCAGGCCCAATGGCGAGCCACTGAAGAGGAACACCCCAGAATAGCTTTAGAAATCTGCATTTTCAATCAGTCACCCAGCCAAACTCATGCCTCTTCAGTTCAGGACAATTTGATTTTCTTTTTAAGTGAGTTTGCTTCCTTGCTTTGGGTTATGAGCAGATGCAACCTTTGTTTCCTTACGGTGACTGGACTGGTAAGAGGTACTCAGGACTGCGTGTGGGGTGAAGTTTGTCTATTCAGCACTAGAGACTGAACCCAGGGCCTGAGCTGTGTCCCCACCATCACCACTAGTTTGCTAAGTTGCTCAAGGTGGGTTCACGCTTGTGATCCTCCTGCCTCAGCCTCCTAGCATACTGGGATTATAGACATGCACTACCAAGCCCTGTTTGAAACCAGGGTGCATTATTGTGCAATCTGGTTGGCTGTTTTGCTGTTGCCAAAGTGTTAGTTATTGTGCCTTGGCTTAGAGATATCTGGAGGTCAAATGTCAAAGTCTTTGGCACATGTTAGAGTTTCTGGCCTCAAAGGATCTATTACAGTTCCACAATGGGTGATCTGGGGCAGGACACAGTCTGTTAATGATCCCATTTCCCTGTGGTGGTTCAGAGGATAAAAAGCGATCATTTAACTTAAGTAAAAAGCTTTCCTAAAAAAGCAGAGATCACAAAGGTGAATGTGTCCCAGCCCTTGGGAGGCTGAGACAGTAAAATTGCCATGAATTCAAGGCCAGCCTGGGCTCCATAGTGAGTTCAAGGACCACCTGAACTACATAGCGAGACCCTGTCTCAAAAAACAACAAAAACAAAAACAAAAACAAAAGCAAAGGTGAGCGCGATGTTCCAGCAAGGCCTGAAGTTCTGGGTGCCCAGGTAGAAGTAGTGATTCTCAGGGTCATTCAACGCATACAGCGCAGCGCTGCTGCTGTGATAAATGACCACGAGATGGCGCCAGAGTACAAGCTACTGTGCTGTCCCCGCGCTCCGCCGCCTCCCCAGTGCCTCAGAGCAGAGGGTTCTCCAAGCGCCCTTTCAGGAAGAGAACTTACTAGAATTGCAAATTCTCAGCCCCCACCCCAGACCCACGGAATCAGACTTGCAACACGCTGTCCAGGGGGTTGTGGTGCACGCGGAGGTTTAAGGGTCATCACCCTTGGGGCAGCCTGGAAACATGCTAGCAGGGAAGCCAGCAGATGAGCGCTTGCCCGGGGCAGCGAGGGGTGGGGCGCGGCGGGGTGCAGGAGTAATGAATTCCGCGGGGCTCAGGCCGCTCGCTGGGCGGTGAGAGGAGGCAGTCAAGGCACAGGAAGCTGCTGGCGATTTTGTATTTCTCTTTATAGGCGAGGCGTATCCTCTGGTGTCTGACAGACGCAGAGAAAGTGGGGTCACTAAGGGACACCCCTTTAGGTAAAAGATCTTCCACTCAGAGGCTGGCTGAGTTTCGCGAGGAGCCTTCTGTCACTCCATGTCCCCACTCTGCCTGTCTAGTGCTCCTTGTCCTGAAATTTCACCAACCCATCACTGTGTTAATGGACTGAAATCTCGCAACTCTGCCAAGACGATCCAGGGAAATGGATGCTCAGAAATCAAAAAAGAAGCATGAGACAGGGTGGAAAAATCACAAGCGAATTAAAACCTTATTTCTATCTTTGCAATCCCATCTGTATCCTAAGGGGAGGCCAGTGCAGGGATGGAGTCATCTTTTTTTTTCTCCTTTGACACTGACAAAAATTCCTTTTTGCAGGTGGCTACTGAGGCTTCAAAGGGGCGATGTATCATGCAAATAATTTTTTTCAGCTGTGACGTGTACAGTTTAGTTTGATTTATTTTTGATGTCAGGAACAAAATGGAAAGTTAGCTCTTTAAAAATGAGCGTGGCTGGCTGAATAAATAAATAATATGCTCTTGGCGAGAACTTGCCAGTGCCTCCTTAATTGCCCATTGATTCTTTAATTCTCTGCACTTTAACATCTACAGAAATTAAGAGGCCACAGAGCATAGAGATGTCTTCTGTTAAACAATTAAGGAAACCAGGTTTTAGAAGGTGGAGTTCTTCCTCCTGCCTTGACCTAACACTTAAAGGCAGGAGGATGAAAGCCAGCCGCCTCGGTGGGTTCCGCTGGTCCTGACACCTTGAATTTCTAGCCATCAATATAGATGTTGCGTCCCCGACCCAGTGTGACTGAGAGCAGCCCGGGCCCAGAGGGTCTGTCCCATCGGAACCTGGTGGCCTGCTGTGTCTTTAATGCGCACGCAGCTCAGGTCCTTGAGGTTCTGGGGAGCTGGCTTGTATCCTGTTTCCCCGCAGGACACCCTCCCCTCCCCCAGCAGAGGCCCCTGGCGCTACCCTTAGGATCTCCAAAGACCCACTGGCCTCCACCCTGTGCAGCCACCTCCAGTGCAGGAAGTTCTGGGGGACACCTCAGCCACTGTCCCCTCTGCTACCTTCTGGCCTTCTCCAGGGTCGCCTCTGAGCCCTCGCCCCCAGGTATGGGTGGGTGACAGCCCCCCCCATCCCCGGAGCAAACCCAAGTGTCTTTCTGTCAGCATCCACTCCTAGTCTTGGGTCTGAGAGGTCCTTGATTTTAGTACTAGGAATTCACTTGCATGGGTGAATCCGTTTGGCAAAGCTGGTTAGAGCTGCGTGATCTTGTGGAGGTTACAGAACATCTCCGGGCCTTCACACTGAGCTGCGTGTCCAGCCCTGCCTTCCTTCCTTCCTCTTCCCTTTTTTTCTTTCTTTCTGTCTTTCTTTCTGTCTTTCCAGACAGGTCTCGTTAAGTGGCTAAGTTACCCAGGCTGACTTTGAACTTGTGACCCCCCTGCCTCAGCCTCCCAGGTTTGTACCACCATGCCCAGCTTGGAAAGTCCTTTATACCCCTCTGTGCTCCTGCTGGTCTTCAGGAACCGTCTGGTGAAGCTGAACGAGAAAATGTGCCGAGCGTCTCCTGCCAGCCAGGGGCCTCCTTTTCACGTCTGAAGGGCTGGAGGCTTTGCTCACCTCTGGCGGACCCAGGCTCTTTCTAGCAGACAGGCGTGCGGGTTACAGAGAGAAGGCCCTGTCCCGCCAGGGTTTAGGCCCCGGATCACGCTGTACTGGCCCCTAAACCTGTTTCTCGCTGAATCTGAAAGCTCCCAATTTGCGAGGGTGAATCTACTTGGCAAAGCCAGTTAAAAGCTGTGTGGTCTTGTGGAGGTTACATGACATCTCTGGGCCTCAGTTTGTTCATCTGTAGACTGAGGTCGGTAACAGCCCCAGCTACACATGAAGTTCCTGGGACCCAGGATGAACATTCCGGTACTTAGGTCCTCTGGCTGCTGCGTGGGGTCGGGTGAGGGTAAGACCCGCCCAGTGCTGCTCTCTAGAAATCTGCCAAGTCTGCGTTTGTGGGTCGCAGGGAGCAGGGTCTAAAGGGCCCATATTTCCTGCCTGTCAGAGACACACCACCAGGCTCTCTCCTCCTGTCCCCTGGAGCCACCACAGGAGGCCCCGAGACTGCGGTGACAGTGGGAGGTGATGTCCCCAGGGGATCCCTGGGCCGTGAAGCCAGGTGCATGGCGGGGGACAGTGAGCTCGCTGGCAGCCTTGGGGACCCTTCAGCTGCCTCTGCCTGCGCCCCGGCCCCCTTTCCCTCAGCCTCCTCCGCATTAGAATTCTCCCCCTTCTGCTTATCAAGTGGGCATCGCCTGCCTGTCTCTGCCACCGTCAACAGCCCTGCTCCTGTGTCCCTCTGGTTTCATCACTGGGGCTGCTCCTCTCTCTGGGGCAGTTACCGTTACCCCCCAGCTCCCGGCCAAAGGCTTTGTTCTGCCCCCAAACGTGCAACTTAATTTCCCCGACTGTTTATTCAGCCTTTGTATCAACAGGCCTGAGACTTACTCGGGAAATGCAGCCCTCAGAGGCCGAGAGCGTGGGGACACGGAGTGACACTGTAGGACAGGAAAGAAGGACACTTCGGAAGAGGAGGGGCAAGCAAGGGTCCCGGGCCCGGATGGGATGGGGGGCAGCAGTGTCGGCGTGGCTGTCCCAGGGTGGTGTGCAGGGTGGTCCCGCACCTGCGCGTGGAAGACAAGGGGACCCAGCCCGGCAGGCAGCCAGGGAACTAGGCTGGGGCAGAGGCCCGGAGGAGCCCCCGACCAGGCCACCCGAAGAACCACACCACTGGAGCCGTACCGCAGGAAGCCGTGCTCCCGGGACCCCTGACTGTCTCCCCAAACTCGGTCCTTAACATCCTCCACGGGGTTGGTGCGGCCCTGCAGGCCCCTGGGAATTTGGAGAGGTCTCCCAAGGGATCTAGACAGGAACAGGTCTGGAGCCAATGATGCCTGCCTCACAGTGACACTGTCACGTCTAGAAAGACACACATACCCACACGCACACACATGGAGATACAGTACTTGTCATGTTTGCAAAGTACAAAGGCAAAGTAATCTATGATGTACAGCATGAGAAATGTAATGACAGTGATGTAATACACAAAAGTATGTGATATGCAATCTTGTACATAATTAGAATATGCATAAAATGCAGTACATGTAACCGGGTTTCGGACATATATAATACATATTACAGCTTTTATCTTTCCCATTCTGGCAATCTCTAACTTTTGAGTGTTTAATCTCACATTACTAAACTTGGTAGACATGTGATTTGGATAGAATAAACAGCACTTTTGGGGGTGTTTTGTTTTGTTTTGTTTTTTAAGATAGGATCTCAGTATGTAATGCAGGTTGTCCTTGAACTCAATGTGTAGCCCAGGGTAACCTTGAACTCATGATGACACTCCTGCCTCAGCCTTCTGAGTGCTAGGATTATAGGTATATGCCACCACATCTGGCAATGACCCTTTTTTGTTGGTAATGGATATGGAACACTAAGCCACATCTCCAGCCCTTTTAAAAAATTAGTTTTAAAAATTTTTGAGTCAGGGTCTCACTAGGTAACCCAGGCTGGCCATTCGAACTTGTAGCAATCCTCCTGCCTCAGCCTCCCAAGTGCTGGGACTACAAAGATACATCACTACACCTGGCTTTAAATGGCACATATTTAAAGGACAAACTTTATATATTTTGGGGGGGTATTGCTGGAGCTCTAACCCAAGGCTTTGCCTTTTGTAACCCCCCCACACACACACACATCCCCAGGAGCTAATAACCTACTTGTGTTGCTGTGAATTAGTCTGCATTTTCTGGAACTGTGCCTAAAAGAGATCCTGCAGCGTGGACTCTGCTGCCTGGCTTCCTTCTCTCAGGGTCACATTTCTGAGGCCTGTCCACGAAGCGGCTGGCAGTGGGAAATCCCTCCTCCTCGAGTTGTGTGCCATTTCTCAGCGCCCCGCAGCACAGGGCTGATTTCTCTCGGGCCATAGGTTCAGCTTGCAGCCCGCGTGGCCAGGCCAGCTGGGCCCCTCGGGTCCGTGGCCTGGGACTTGCGCAGGGTCTGGGCCGGCCCTGCTCTTCGGCGCGCTCCCATCCGGAACACCGAGGCACCCTGGGACAGGCCAGGCACAGTCCAGGCCTCCGAGGACTGCACCTGTGGGTCCACTCAGGCACACTCATTGAAAGTTCGTGCTACGAGTGGCCACCCCCGCTGCCACACAGGGCTTCCAGCTGCTTTTTCGAAAGCTCTTGTTTCCTACTCTCCTGTCTCCACCCCGGCCCACCACCTGGCCTCTCGCTCTCACCCAGTCCTTTTGAGCCATGCTAACCTTGCTGTTCCTTAAGTTCACAGCTATGTTTCTACCACAGGGCCTTTGCATTTGCTCTTCCCTCTTCTCCTAGACAATGCTCTTTCCCTTCCTTCAGGTCTTTACTCACAGGCTACCTTCTAGGGGAAGCTTGCTCTGGCCACCTTATCTGAAACTTCACCTTCTATTACCCTTTCATTTTCTCTGTTCCTAACTTTTCTTCTCAGCTGCATCACTAAAATACAGCGAGTCCCCAGTTTATAAACGAGTTTCATTCTGGGAGAATGTTTGTAAGTCCAAAAAAATGAGTCTTATGCATCATGGACACAAATACATACGCAATGTAAAGCATAAAAAAACTAAACATACTGTTGTAGTCAGGGGTTGTGAGGAGAAAAATTAGAACCAAGACACAGAATTTATAATATTATTTTATGATGGTCACTCAGAGTAAAACACAAGAAAGTGCAGGAAATCTGTCCACAACACTGAAGACCTAGAATATGCAGCCGAGGGCCTTGATCCCACAGCAATGTCCTGCATGAGACCAGATGAAGGCCCAGAGCCCATGACAGTGCCTCTCATGAGTCCAACTGGAGGTCTAGAGCCCACGAGGACTCACGCCAGTCTGTTTTATGGATCTGCACTGGGAAGGCCCAAAGGTCAGTGCTGGAAGCTAGAAAGTCTATGCCAGCAGGTGAAGGAGCTGTGCTGGTAGGTTGAGGGTTCTACACTGGAGCCGAGAAGTCACGCTCATAATAAGACCAGGGCTACCCTGAAAAGCACCACAGCCATCCTCAGTGACACGGAGGTCCCGAGCTCCTCTGACAGTCGAGTACATGTCAGAAAGCCAGCGTGACGAGTTTCTCTTGGAGATTAAACAGCACACATCTTCCCCTCCAGAGCCAGGAAGCGATGCTTGATATAAGGACCAGAGCTCCCCCAAAGTGAACCACGGCCACTCTCAGCAACAAGGCCCTGAGCTCCTCCGATGACAATGGTCAAACTCACACTGGGGAAACTAGTCATGACGAGCTCCTCCAGGAGAACCAAGGGCTCAAACAGCAACGCTTAGAGAAACCCACAACGCCCCACTTGTCTTCTCTACATCTCTATTTATGCTGGCAACTTTCCTCAGGTGGAACGTCTGCGCTCAGCACCATGCTGATTTAATTCAGCTGGCGTTAAGTTGACCACCAGTTTTTAATCCATAACACATACACACAAATACTGTAAATAAACCTTTTAATTTTACAGTCACCTTAAAATGATTAAGGTAGACCCATGACATAGTGCCACGATTTGCTGGCATCTGTGACTGTCCCAAGTAGGAGGTCCATTCGCGTCTGTGAAAGTTCCCAACTTGAATATTTGTAAGTCAGGGACTTACTGCATCATATACAAGTGTTGATCCAAATATAAGACAAATACTTAGTTGTTAAGCATTTGTTATAGCAAAAGGTGTATTGGCATTAGTCCCCTTGAAAATTCTCCCCTTCTTAGAACACACCTGTCCCATTGCGCTTGCCTCTTTCTGCAGCAGTTCTGGAAGTGCCCTTTCCTGGTGTCTTTACGGGGTGTGAGCAGCAGCACAGTGGGCTCTCAGCCCAGGGCCGTCCCAAGGACAGGCAGGCTCCTCAGAACATGCCAGTGGGTCCTCGTTCACCTTACTCACGGGAGCCGGCTCTTCCCCAAAGTCAAAGTGGCAGGGAAGGGTAAGTGTGTTGAATGGGTTCAGGGCATCGGGGAAGCCACATCAGTGCAACTAAAGACACTCGTGAAAGAGGACTCCAGAACTGCTGCAGAGAGCGGCGAGAAGGGTGGACTCAGTGTGGTCAGGGTGAGGGGGAACCATGGCGATGGGGCTTTTCCTGCCCTTCAAGCCTTTACTCAGCACTATTGGTAATAAATTTATGTATTAAACAAAGACGTTAAGATAGACGAAAATACACATTTGACTAAATGCAATGCAGTATTCTGGGCTGAGTCTTGGAATGAAGAAAGGGCAGAAGTGGAAGCATGGGAAATCTGAGTAAAATCTAGTTTATTTAGCAGCCTCAAATCACTGTTGGTTCTTAGTGTTACAAAAGTACCTCGGTTATGTCTGATGGCAATCTTAGGAGAAACTGAAGCTCTTGGAGTGTTATGTAAAAACGCTTGGTACTATCTTTACAGGCGACTTTTCTGTGACTATAAAGTTATCCTCAAAGAAAAAATTGATTAAAAAAACTTTTAAACTTGTAATCTTGGCTACTCAGGAGGCTGAGGCAGAAAGATTAAGAATTCAAGACCAGCCTGGGCAACATAGTAAGACTCCATCTCAAAGTACATTGACAAAGAGGGAGAGAGAGAGAGAGAGAGAGAGAGAGAGAAATATAGCTTAGTAGAGTTTCAGTCTCCAGTACCAAGAAGATACAAAACAACAACAACAACAAAACTTTTATTACAGGGCCTGGGATTTAGCTCAGCAGCAGTATAGTGCCTGCCTGGCAAAGCAAGGTCCCGAGTTCAATTTCCATTACAAAAAAAATTTATTCACATTAGTGAATAAAATTCAACAAATGAAAACTATAAATCCAAAGTTATGGCTGTGAATGACCATCTTGTACCACATTCAAATTATTGCTACGTTTTGCTTTTGTTACACCATATTGAGAAAAATCTTAACTCTCAACTAAGCAGTTGAAAACAGCAACAGATTTTAACAGCTGCTCGCTCTGTGGTCTCAGGACTCGATCCAATTAAACCGAGGAGGTGGGAGAGGCTCGTTTTGGGTTTTCTGGAGGAACGGGTGAAGAAGACCCGCAGCTAATCTCCCCCAAGTCAACATTTTGTGCAAAGCACACTGGTGTGTGTGTATTTTCTACAATTTTTTGTTGTTTTGTTTTGCTGAGACAGGGTTTCCCTATATAGCTCAAGTTGGTCTTGAACACACCATGGAGCCCAGGCTGGCCTCAAACTCCCACTAATCTTCCTGCCTCAGCCTCCCAAATTCTGGGAAAACAAGCGTGTGCCATCACAGCTGGTTCTGTAGTTTTAAAGTACTTTAAAACTTTTTGGAAAGGTGACTCTTGAATCAAGCATGGCAAACCGACAGAGGATCGCCGAGGTTTTGCCAAACACAGTCCAAAAACCACCGAATTATTCAGTAAAGTCAGTAAAATTATTCAGTAAAGACAGTAAAGTCAAGGACAGGCCCAGGTTGGTATAGTCCCAGCCGGGGGTCATATGCCCACGGATAGACAATCCCTCTGGATAGCAGGTCACTAAGTACTTCAATTGTCTGACCCCTCGTGATGGTCACTTAACTATTCCTGCTTTTCAGAGCACCACTGAGCACTCTAGAATGGGACTGTTTGTTTACCGGGCTGGGGCAACATCCTCAAAGGGCCACCGCTGGGTCCCAGGGTGTGCACAGCCTCCAGCTCCCTGGAAGATGACAGCTGCTCACCTCGCTGGTCAGAATGGGCCCCTTCACCCCCAGCAGAGCCGTTGCCCATGGCTCTGCACCCCCACCGGCACACTTGGTCCACTCGAAATGGAAGGACTTCCCTCGTTTATCTGGTGTATGATACTCAGGAAATCTCGGTGGTCCTGGGCCTCTGTTCCATCCCCAGATCTACCCTTACTAACCTTCCTTACCGTGTGACCTTGGGTGACCTTGACACTCCTCCTCTGTGATGTGAGGAAGTAGGGTTAACTCAGAGGTTGAAAACTTGAGTGTTTCTACAATGCTCAAATTTCACAGATCTCTTCCACCCTAGCACATACACTTGTGTGGCATTTGATGATTCAAGGACATATACCATGATCACAGGCTCCTGTGAATTTGGTGACAATTTACAC
>PVJX010002359.1:87886-131225 GCA_004027295.1 Dolichotis patagonum
CTCACGATGCAGTTCAGGCTGGCCTTGAGCTCAAAATGATCCTCCTGCTTCAGCCTCCCAAGTGCTGGGATTACAAGCATGCACCACCACGCCCAGCTGTCCCCACAGTCTCTTAACCCATGATCAGCCACCACTGGACTATGCATCACCAATGCAAAGCCCTGGAGTGGAGTCCTGCTTTTGTCACTTGCTGGCTAATGACCTTGGACAGACTGCAGGACTTCCTGGGACCCCCGCTTCCTCATGGGTGTGCAGGCCCTGTTCTAAGTGCCCTGGGTATGTTAATGTCACACGCTTAGAGTGGTCCCTGGCACCTAAGTGTTAGCTGGTTTTATTGTCTCAGTTGGTCCTCCCAATCACCCTACTGGGGAGTTCTCCACCTCTTTATTCACTAGATGGTTACTGAAGACGACCACGACCCAGGAACTGACGAGGCAATGGGGCTCCATCTGGGAACCGCACAGTGAACGCGCACGGCCGCTATAGAGCTCGATGCCAGGGTTTACCCGTGAGGATGCTGAGGCGGAGAGAGGGCAGGGCCTTTTCCCAGTCCACTATGGACCAGGGTCGAAAGCATCCTGGTGGCTTTGTCCCGTGACCGGCGCGGAGGAGAGCTCCACCCCTCATCTGGCCCATCCCTCTAAGTCCCTGATGGCCCCTATACCAAGCAGAGGGACATGAGCTCCAGCTCAGGGGACCAGAGTCCATGGGGCCAGAGAAAGCAGCAGTCAGGGGGAGTAAGACTCGGATGCTGTCGGCTGCCATGGTTCCATCCATCTGGAGAGAGAACAAGGGAGCCAGGCTGGAGAGGAGCAGAGGGGTGACCGGGAGGGAGGAGCCCCTCTCCTCTCACAGTCATGGTGAGACCCAGGCCCACCCCTCCGTGAGTTCCTGGAGACAGAAGGATCCTGACCGCGCTCTCCTTTTTTATTTCAATTTACAACCACAGGAAACCTGTTTGTCTGAGGGGCCAGGCTTTTGAGATTCTTTGAGGCCCCTCCACGCCCTAGACTGGAAGCCCTTTCAGCACCTGGGTCTGAGCACTCCCCGATAACTCTGCAATGGATTCTCTACTCCAGAGCGTGTGGCTGCAGGCGAACTCTTAATAAATCAGACGGGAGCTTCCTGCGTGCAGCACAGCGTCCGCCATACATCATTTTTGTTTTCCTCTCGGGGAGAACAACTATGCTACGGCAATAACCTGCCACGTCTATGTCTCAGAGCCCTATTTATATAGCCATATGGATAAATATATATAAATAGGACTCTGGAATAATAGATTAAGGGATCTGCTCATCCATAGAAGACTTATGGGGCTTTCAGGACCTCGTGGCGGTCCGATTCAGTAAGAAGGATGGCTCCCCAGCAGGATGCGGCTGAGTTCCACGAGCCTGTAACCTGGTAGGAAGGGAAGGCAGGAGGAGCGAGGAGCTGGGAGGCTGAGCCCCAGGCAGGACCGAGCAGGGCAGCGTCGTACAAAGCCGTGAACCCGAGCTTAACTGTCTTCCCAGCTCAGCTCCTGTTTGGCTGTGTGATCTGGGGCAGGTCACTCACCTTCTCTGGGCCTGTGTGTCTCATCTGTAAATGCAAACTGTGGGTTCACTCACCTTCAAGGTCCTTTTCTGTTCAGACATTAAAGTGACTCAGGTCTATGGCAACCATTCTCCAGGTGGGGAAGGATGAGACCTCCGTCAGAGTGGGGTTACCCCTAGGTCTGGACCAATCGCTGGCGCTCCTCGTAGGCCTCCCTGTCTTCTAAGATTCCTTAGAAGGGCTGCATCCACCGGACCAAAGGTCCTGGGACAGACTAAGCAGCAATGACCACAGCCGAGACTCCTTTTCCTGGCCTTGGGCATTTCCTGGACACACACGAGACGCCAGACGCCACCCCATAGACCTCACACGCAGCATCATCTAGCTTTACCTCAAACGGGCCAGAAGGTGGGCACCATCCTCACCCTCATCCGCAGACAACGCTGCAGAAATACAGAGCAGCCCTGGAAGTGTGACTCGGCGTCACATAATGGCGGGCAGGGGGGTTCGGGGGGGGCATGAATGGGTGATCGGTGTGGTTTTGGACATCTCAGACCTGTCTGCTTTGTGGGAAGCGATGTAGAGAAAAAAGCATTCACGCTGTTTCTTTCAGTTTTTCTGAGTCTGTCATTTTTTTCCAGTAAGAGTCTATTTACAGACTTAGAGGACCCAAGATAACCGGCTGTCACCATGCTTCGGTGAGCCCCGAAATCAAAGATGGACAGGATAACGCATACCAGAGGCCACCGGCTTCAGCAGCCTCTCAGCCTCCTGCTCGTTCCCTCGGTGGCTGAAGCCAGGCTGCTGTGACACGCTCTACCCTCATCCCCGTGTGACAGTGCTGCTGGTATCAGGTCCGAGGCCATTGGAATGCATTGCTGAACTTAAACAAGCACTGCCTGTGCCAGGCCCGGAGCGGGAGGCTGATTTGATTCTCTGAACGCCTTCTGAACGGTGTTGCTTGCTCCATCTGACAGGTGGGGAAACTGAGGCACGCATGGCTAGCCAGGGGCAGAGCTGTGACCAGTCTCCCTGGCTCTAGAGGTGTGGCTAGTAACATCACACCCTGCTCGCTCCCTCTAGGATTGCCTGTCACATCTGTGGGGAAACAGAAATGCACACCCCCCTTGTATCAATCATTAAGAATTCTGTAGCTGGACGTGGTGGCACCCACTTGTAACCCCAGCTACATAGAAGGCTGAGGCAGGCAGATCGCAGGTTTCAGGCCAGCTTAGGCAATTTAGCAACACCCTGTCTCAAAACAAACAAACAAACAAATAATAATAATTGAAAAACAAAAACAGGGCTGAAGATACAGCTCAGCGGTAGCGTGTTTGCCTGGCAGGCAGGAGGCTCTGGGTTTGATCCTCGGTACTCCCCCAGCACACGTCCAAAAATAGAATTTTAAGATATTAACAGTGTTAGCCAAGCCCTTCTGAGCATGGGGCCTGTGTGACCACACAGGACACATGCCCAGCAAGCTGGCTCCTACTATGCACCTGGGCAGTTCTCTGGCTGTCTGCCACCTCCCAGGCCTTTTTTCCAGGGCAGCGTCCTCCCAGGGGGACACTGTCACCTTGACCCAGGGTGCCGTGCGACACCCTAACTGCTATGACAAGGACCAGGACAGCCTGGGTTTTGGAAGCGTGAGCAGCTGCAGACTCTAATGGCCAGCACCTGACCATACCCACTGGCCATCTGGAGTCCTGCGGTTGCTCCTCACCCTGTGACTACACCTGTCCACGACGGCCCTCCAGGAAGGTCTACACCATTGCCCTTTCCGTAAACTTTGGTTTATTAAGCAGCAAAGACATGTTAAACAAGGTTGCAAAATTTGTGAGGAGTTTCAAATACACATGTTTGAAATTAAGGCCATTATCACAAAAAACAATATAATGTAATATAAATGTACTTTTCCTGGGATAGTTCCTGGGTTGATCTGTTCATAGCTCAAACAGACAGTAGGCTCTGGCAAAGGAATATAATTGTTATTTTTTCACTTTTATTGAGGCACATTATATATACAACAAATTATACAGAAGTTTCACTAATACTAGGGCTGGGGGGTGTAGCACAGTGGTAGAGCTTTTGTCTGGCATGTACAAGGCTCTGGGTTCAGTCTCCAGCACAGAAAAAAAAATGCAATAATCTTAGGTGTGCAACTGGATAGTTTTTGTATGTGCCCCTAAAATATCATATGAATTGAGATCTTTTGGTGAGGAGGGGGCGACACTGAAGATTCAACCCAAGACCACCTCACTGAACTGTATCTCCAACCCTTTTTATTATTTTTATTTTGAGATAAGGTCTCACAAACTTTCCAAGTTTCCCAGGCTGGGCTTAAATTTGTAATCTTCCTGTTTCAGACTGCTAGGAATACAGGCATGAGCTACCTCTCTTGGTTACATAAAAGTCAGGATATTTATAGCACTATGATCCTTAGTTGTGATCTGTTGGCTTGAGTAAGAACCAGTAACAGATAAGTGAAGCACAGTTCCGGGTGTGTTTGTGGATGATTGATATATAGGGCAGCAAACTGAGGGAAGAAGACCCACCCCATATGTGGGTGGCCCAACCAATAGGCTTGCAGCTTAGAAGGAATGAAAAGGGAAAGTGGAAAGAAAGAAGGGTGCCCATTTTGGGAGAACTGCCATTTTGTCATCACCTTTGGACATCAGTCTCTGGTTTCTTCAGCCTTTCAATAGACCTCCACCAACAGCTCCGCAATGAGCTTCCAAGGCCTTTGACCTTGGACTGGTGCTACATCCTTGGCCCTTTTCCTTCTGTGGCTTCTGTCTTCTTGGGCTGAGCCCTAATGGATCGTCCCAGCTCTTCAGTGCACAGGCGCCATTGTGGGTTCTTCCACCTCCAAGCCCTTGGACTGCCATTGTGGATGCTTCTGCCTCTGATCCTATAGCCCTACCTAATAAATCCCCCTGCATAATTATGTACATATTTTCTATCAGTTCTGTTTCTCTGGAGATCCCTGGTTAACACAAGCACCTACAAGGTTCCCTCATCCCCTTCAAAGTCAGTATATCCTCCAAGAGGCCACCACCACTGTGACTCCTATCACTGGTTGGTTTGGCCTAGTTTTGAGTTCCATCTAAATGGAATGATTCAGTGTATACTCTTCTGTGTCTGCTATCTTCACTAAACAGCATCTGTGAAGCTGTCCATGTTTTCCCATGTAGCTGTGGTCTTTTTAGTGTTGTGTAGCTCTCTACACCATGAGTATACATGATTTATTTGCCATTCTTCTGCTGATGGGCATCTGGGTTGCCTCCAGTCTGGGGGCCTGGTGAATAAGTTGCTATGAAGTTCACGTGGGCACACCTCTCTCGGACAGGGTGTGCTTACCTCCTACTCTCATGGTACTGCCAAACAGTGTTCTGACATGGTTGCCCTGGTTATCTTTCCCACAGTGTAGGACCTTGGGAAAGCCAAGGATCTCTAACTTGGGTCCCTCGACCCCTTTCAGTTGATATGTTTTGGGCACCTTCTGCATGCTAGACATCTTGGCTCCTTCCTGTGACTGGTCCCATGACCTTCTAAATTCACTATTTTAGCTATTATTCTGTGCTGGGCACCTTGCTAAAACCATCCTCTCTCATCCTCCCAACTCTTCCAAGAGAAAAGAGTGGAGCAGAAAGGCAAAGTGACTCATGTGAGGTGGCACAGCTCAAAACTGCCACCCCAGGACTCAAGTGAACTCTGCCAAGTACCGCTGGAAGTCATGTGCTCTCAAGTAGAGCCTTGACCATTGGCACTCACATACATGTGTGATGTGTGCAAATGTGTGTGCATAGACACAAGTGTACATGTGAATGACTCCTCTGGCCACGGGAATAACTCACTTTCAACATGAAGCACACATGAATATCTTATGAGCTGAATCACCTTTTTGAAGTAGGGTCCTGCATGCTCATTTAGCAATGTGTCCCATAAGCTCAGAAGCAGTCATGAGGGGCTGGGGATTTAGCTCAGTGGCTTAAGCGCCTGCCTGGCAAGCGTAAGGTCATGAGTTCGATCCCCGGTACAAAAAAAAAAAAAAAAGAAGCAGTCATGAGTATACTCAGTGTAGAAGTGAGAAAACTTAGGCTCCATGGGCTACATTATCTTGTCAAGACCACAACTAGGAACGGTAGATTTTGCACTCAAATCGGGGCTGTCTGACTTCCAGGATTACTCTTGCCCACATTCTCCTGCATTCCATTTGAGAAAGTGTAATTTTTGAGCAACTCCTCTGGAGCCAATGTCTTCCTGGTGCTTGGGATTGGTCGGTGAGCAAAACAAAGCGCCCTCTTCTGTCATCATGGGAATTACGTTCTAGCAGGGAATGGGGTGAGCGGTGGTTCTCTGCTTGAGATCCCTGGACAGGTGACACCCATGGAACCTGTTAGATGCTGCAGGTGGCTCCAGCAGACTGTTTCAACTTACAGTCCTCCGGGTGATACTGCCGCCGCAACTGGAGCTATAAGGTGCTGAGCCAAGAAGCGTAGATAAACGAGAAGGGGCCGGTGAGGGATAGAGGGAGGTGGGGGGGGCGCTAGGCCGCAATTTTAAATTGGATGGTGCTATAGTTTGCAGGTAGTGTGTCTGGATGTCTCCTTAAGATCTGTTTTGGTTACTGTCGTCATTACTGAGACAAAAACAAAAACAAAAAACAAAGCAAAGCAAAACAAAACAAACAAATAAACAAAACCTTAACCCTCAAAGTTAAAGTAGGAAAGGTTTGTTTTGGTGCGGTCTGTGGCGGTTTCAGTGCATAGTTGGCTGGCTCCAAGGCAGAGTGGCATGGCAGAGAGGCACTGCAGAAGAGAAACAGCTCATGGCAGGCTGAAGGCAGAAGGTAGCAAACTACTAGCAAGAATAGCAGCTTCTTTTTGCCCCTTTTATATTCTAGCTTGGCTGCCCCAGTTTAGGGTGGGTGCCAAACTGATCAGTGGATTAATTTAGTATCACATACTCTTAATCCCAGCATCCTTAATCCTAACATTGTACTATGAATCAATACCTGCATCACATGCTCTGGATCCAGCCACCCCTAAAAAGCCCCACCTAAGACTGAATGAGATTTTGGGGGGACATCTGGACACAGACCTTAACAAGGTCCATATGTTAAAAGATTGTTTCCTAGAGTAGTATAACTGGGAGCTGATGGAACCTTAAAGCAGTGGTGGTGAATCTATGGCATTTGTACCATAGTGGGCTGTTTATATCATTGAAAGCTCTAAAAGGTTCGCCATCACTGCTTTAAGAGGTGGAGCCCCACTGGGAGGTCATTGAAGGGGACTGTGGGACTTGATCTCTCTCATCCTGAGCCTGAGATGAGCGGATTGGGTTTGCTCTGCATTCCCTGACATGACGTGATGCTTTACCTCAGGCACAAAAGCAGTGCATCCCCCTCAACCCTAGATGGATACCTCTAAACCTATGAGCCATAACAAACCTTTTGTCTTTATAAATTGGTTGTCTTGGGTACTTGGTTACAGTCATGGAAAACTGATTCATGGTAATGGTCACGTAAATGGGGCTCAGTGGCCTCTGGGCACAATTATGGAGAAGATGAGGAGCTTGTCTGTGTGTGGGAAAAGCACCAGACCAGCAGAGACAGCAGCTGGCCCAGAGGCCCAAAAGCAGCAGCATGCCCGGTGAGCATGAGGGAGAAAAAGAGGCCACTGAGCAGGGACAAAGAGGGGCAGTGATGAAGTCACACTCAACATGCCACCAGTCCTCTGGAGCTTAATTCTCTTTTCTCTCCCTTCTCTTTTCTCCAGCAACATGACTGATGCCCACACAGGCAATTCGGGAGTGGTCACCCATGAAGGAGCGGGACAGATGAGGGGCTGCAATCATCCCCTTCAAGAAGACATCAGGACTAATACGCCTCCAATTTCCCATCAGGCTTGAGTTCCCTGAAAGTTCTGCCTCATGAATAAGCAGACTGGGCCCTGTCGGATAACCAAGGCTCCTGGGCACAGTCTTTGGTGTGACCTTCTCACTTTCTGGTAGCCTCTAAGACCTCCGACCTTTTCAGCTGGCTTTCAAGGATGCCTTAGGTTTGAACAAATAAGACAGGAAGCCTCAGGATTTACTGTACCCCTGGGACAGTAAATCTGCAGGCCAAAAGGTTTGCTCAAAATTTTACAGCCAAACTTGACATCCTAGGAGAAAATGCTATTTGTTTTCACTGACCATCGGGGCTTGCCCTGGACTTCAGAAGTGGCTGTGCCTCTGGTGAACGTGGACTCATGTCCTCAGGAGGTAGCAGAGCTCCTGATTATCTTTTTCTTCATCATCTTATGCCCTCTTGCAGAATCTGTACCTCACTCAGGCAAGGGATGACAGAGATTTGGACTCCAAGGCAGTGATGGAAGAAAGGAAAAAGAAGGGAAGAAATATGTAGGGATGGATGCACAGGGTCTAGGGTTGTATGTGGGGGTGGTGGGGAAGTGAAATGGAGGATCACCTCTGGAGCAGGCACCTGGGGAAGATTACCCAGCATTTAACTGGGTGCAGATTCTGTTTTCAGACGGTGGGTTAAGTGCATTATATACAGTGATGGAAACCAGTACATTATATACACTGTTGTATATAAATCATCCTTATCTCCATTTTACAGATGGGAAAGCCGAGACTAGGCTAGGAAAGTCCTTGCCTCAGGTCTCAGGGCTCATCAATGGTGGATTTGGGTTGGATGGGAACCCAAGCCCAGCTCAATCTATGACCCCAGTGATTCACACATTGACCACCACAACAGCGTCACCCGGAATACTTGTTACGCTCCAAACTACTGCCTTCTTCCAGAGATTCTGCTTCAGTAGATCTGGGTGGGGCCCAAGAATTCGCATTCCTAACCAGTTCCTAGGTGACAGTCATGCTGTCGATGTGAGCACCACCTTTGGGAAGGCAGAGCTTTCAACAAATCAGCGGTTCTCAACACCGGCTAAGTATTAGAATCACCCAAGTACTTAAAAATTTGGACGCCAGCTGGCTCCCCTCTCCGAAAGCTTGATTGGATCAGTCTGCAATGGTATCCAGACCCTGGCACTTTCCTTTAAAAGCCCCCAAGTGTACTAATGTGCAGCCAGGGATGGGGACCACTGCTCAAAGCTCTGTCCCCAGGGAATAGAGGAGAAGTAGCAGCTCCCAAAGGAAAATAATAGTCCCATTTCCCTAATATTTAGGAACATAATGACTTGGGCTTTTAAGCTCAAAATCCCCCGCATGGCGAGCCAATCTGCTCAGCCCCAGCTAGACGCTGATTGAGTTTCGGTTTTAGGCTGAGAGCGCGTTCTGTACGGCTCTCCCAATGACCTGAGGGCGAACTGATTGGAGCCAACCGGTTGGTGGGAAATGACAAGATGGAAAATCATTGAGAAGCTGATGACAGGCTTACCTTGCAAGGGGGCATTTTTCTTACAAATAATAATCTGTGGTGATTTCACTTATGTTTGCTGCAGCATGTTTCATGACCAAGGTCCTTGCATAATTATGCAACAGAAATGTGTGTGCAATTGCTTAAATGGTTGTACAGAGGTAGGATTTGCTGTAGCATTTGAAGTACTTTTAAGAAGTCCACATGCGGCAGAGTTACCTTTGAAATGTGCTTCTGGAATTAGTTTGCTGTGCTGGTTCATTTTCAAGGAGAAGAAAGGTGCTCTGTCTAACCTAAAAGCAACAGTGCTTTCTAAAAGCAATAGTGCTTTTAAGAAAACTGCTATTCATCGTTTCTAGGGATGATTAAATTGTAGCTGGTAATTAGTTGTTTAGGAAATAAACTGGGAGATTTGTGGGTACTGCCTTAAAATATCAGGAAAGGAACAATAACAACAAAACCCCCCTAAAAATCCCAAAGTTGAGTATTTCTGCCTCTATTGGCTCTTACCAGGATTAGGAAGAAAGAAAGAAAGAAAGAAAGAAAGAAAGAAAGAAAGAAAGAAAGAAAGAAAGAGGAAGGAAGGGAGAGAGAGAGAGAGAGAGAGAGAAAGAGAGAGAGAGAAAGAAAAAGAGAAGAAAGAAAGAAGAAAGAAAGAAAGATGAAAGAAAGAAAGAAGAAGGAAGGAAGGAAGGGAGAGAGAAAGAGAGAGAGAGAGAGAAAGAAAGAAAGAAAGAAAGAGAAGAAAGAAAGAAAAAAGAAAAAAGAAAGAAAGAAAGAAAGAAAGACAGACAGACAGACAGAAAGAAAGAAAGAAAGAAAGAAAGAAAGTTGACTGGATAAAAGAGGAAGAGAAATGGGAGATCTAGTGGTAAGACATAGGAGGTGGAGCTGGAGAAGACCTCTGATGAGCAGGCTCAGTTCAGTGCCTCTGAGAGCCTAAACCAGCGAGGGTCCAGCATGGGTCCCATGCAGGGGGAGCTGACCAAACATTCCTCCCAGGAGCATGAGCTCCTTGCCACCAAATCCCCTAAGTTTCCAAGAGAAAGCAGAACTCAAGATTTTAATCAGAACAGAATAGAACTGATAAAAACCAATGAACACAATAAAGGACTTCAAAACAAGATAACAGTAAATCCAAAATGGTTACCATAATATATTTTGTTATCTTCAAAATAGCTGCCTATGCCATTGGATAGACTAAAATTGAACAAGACAAAACAGGCATGGGCAGCTATTGCAAAGACAAGAGGCATTACGGTAACTATTGTTGATTTCCTACTATCTTGTTGTGAAGTCCTGTGTCACTCACACTGTTTTCTTTTGATTGGTTTTATTCTCTTGAAAATAAAAAGAAAAAAATTTTGATCAAAACTGCCCCAATTTAAAAATACTTGCTTGCATAAAATAAATATCACGTGGGCTAAAACAGGTCTGTGGGCTGTATTCAAACTACATCCATGACCTTGCCCAATCCCGTTACTGTACAGAAAAAGGAGCAGGCCTTAGAGGGCCGATGGATTAAACAGAGGCAGTCAATTCGGAGTCTCCTGCTGCCAAGATGCGCAGCAGGAGACCCTGAATCCAGGGGTGGGGGTAGGGAAATAAGGTGAACTCAGATTGGGGAGGTCCCATGAGGACGGAGAGGAGTGCCATCGTGCAGACTGCTGACCAGGGAACACAGCCTTCCAGACAGGAGTTCTCAGTGAGTCTTCACAGAGGACGAGGAGTTAGCCAGTTGGAATGGATCTGCTTCCTCCAAGAACCAGGGACAGAATTGGCTGGAGAGCCAGGGACAGTGGCTCATGCCTGTAATCTCAGCACTTAGGGAGGCTGAGGCAGGAGGATTCCAAGTTGGAACCCAGTTTAGGCTATTTAGTGATTTAGTGAGACCCTGTCTCCAAATAAAGAAATTTTAAACTGTGCGTGGTGGTGCATGCATGTAATCCCAGCAGTCAAGAGGCTAAGTCAGGAAGATCGCCACAAGTTCAGGGCCAGCCTGAGCTATATAGTGAGTTCAAGCCTAGCCTGACTAGAATACATAGGTAGACCCTATCTCAAAAAAGAAACAACAGCAGCAAAAATTAAATAAATGAATCAATAAATAAACAAATAAGATAGTTTTACAGGGCTGAGGTTGTAGCTCAATGTACGGGCCCTAGGTGCAATCTCTAGTGTTGAGGGCAAACAACAAAAGCACAAGACTGAAAGACTGAACCTGGGTACAGACGCTGAAAGGTCCCAGGAAGAACCGAAAAGGGACTGAGTCACTGGGCTAAAGCTGCAGCCTGCACCCCAACGTGTGCTTTCACTGTAATCACGGGGTGAGTTCAGCGTCTAAGAATCTGAGAGCGGGCCCAGCCAAGCCTGAGCACCAAGGCGGCATAGTAGGTGGTGGAGTATAGTTTTGCCTTTATATTTTTTTCCCCAACTGGCTCCGAAATGAGCGTTCCAGGCTCTGTCATCATCACTCCTGCTTCCTCCGTGGAAATGGCTCCCCTGTTTTGGGCTGCTCCCAGGGCCCCAGGTAGATGCAGCTTCACAGTACAATCACCAGGCGTGATTTCCCTCCACTGACCTTGGCATTCCTCGCACTCGACCCGGGACATTTTCTTGTTCAGTCCTGATGCCTTAGAGTTTTCTTGGAAGAAGAGAGAATTCAGGTAGTTTTTCTGCATTCTCGCGGGTTGGGAAGAGCTGTTGGTTTGGTCAGGTTTCTTTGTCTTCCCTGTTTGCAGCTTTACTCAGACAAGGCCTGCAGATTTGAACAGGAATAAAGTTTGTCCTATTTCCTCCCTAGGTGAAGTATTGCCTGGCTCTCTCTGCAGCTTCTCAAAGCTTCGAAGCCTCACTGCTTCCAGCTGTCTGCAAGACCCACCCTCTGTCTCTGCCCCCACAAAGCTACCAGTTGGGGGATCTGAGTCACGGCAAACGACGCCAGAAACCTGGGGAACAAGTGATTAAAAAAAAATTCAGATAAAATGGCCACAACATAAAATCACCATTTAAACCACTTTCAAAGATAAAGGTCAGTGATTTTGAGCACCAGTGCTGGACAGTCATGACCACTACTTAATTGCAAAACATGTTCACGGCCCCCGAAAGAAATCCCACAGCCACTGGAGTCTCTTCTCCTTTCCCCTCCCCTCAGCCCTCACCAACTGCTCATCTACTTTCTGCTATTACAAATTTGCCTATTCAGGACATTTCCTATAAATGGAATAATGCAATATGTGACCTTTTCTGTTTGACTTGTTTCACTTAACATAATGTTTTTTGAGGTTGATCCATGTTGTATATATCAATAATTCATGAAATATTTCATTGTATGGGCATATTACATTTTGTATATTCATCAGTTCATGGAGATATGAGTTGTTTCCACCTTTTGGTTATTTGGAATAATGCTGCTATGAACCTTTGTGTACCATTTCAAGGTTTTTTGGGTATAGACCTAGGAGTTGAATTGCTGGGCTATATAGAAATTTGATGTTTAGCTTTTTGGAGGAATTGCTAAATAGTTTTCCACAGAAGCTGAAACATTTTACATTCCTACCAACAGCAAATGAGGGTCCCAGTTTCTTCACATTCTCATCAATGCTTGTTATTTTTTGTCTTTTTTACGATGCCATTCCAGTGGATGTGAATTGGTATTTTACTATAGTTTTGATTTTTATTTTCCTGATCACTGGAGATATTCAGCATCTATTCCTGCACCTGTGGGCCACTTGTATACGCTCTTTAGAAAAACGTTTATTCAAGCCCTTAGTTCGTGTTCGAATTGGGTTGTCCTTCTGTTTTTGAGTTATAAGAAGTCTTTGCATAATCTGCACTCTTACCAGATACTTTCAGCCTATGTTTTCTTTTTCATTTTTTTTTTATTCTTTGTTGCACACAAGTTTTTAATTTTAATGAAACCCAATTTATCTGTGTTTTCTTTTGCACTGAATGTTTTGAAGGTTATGTTTAAGGTACTGCTGTCTAATCCAAGGTGTTATGGCTTATGTCTAGATGTCCCCCCAAAAGCTTCATGCAGTCATGGAGGGATGGGCCTTTGAAAGATGGCTGAATCTCAAGTTTGTGATTGGTTCATTGTATAGTGCTGGGATTGGCAGTGTGAATGCTGTACCCGCCCTGAGGTGGATAGCTTGCATACAATATGTAGGAAAGAGGCTCGCTCCTCCCTTTTGTCTTTTGCTCTTGTCCCTTTTGGTATCTGCCTCAGTCATCATAAAATGTTGCACATAAGCCATGCCATCCTGCTTTGGAGCCAGCTGAGTGTAGACTGAAACCGCCACAAACTGTAAGCTAAATAAGCCTTTCCTGCCTTTATTTTGGGTGTCAGATATATTGTCTCAGCAAGAGAAAAGTAAAAAAGACAGTGGCTGGGGATTTAACTCAATGGCTCAAGAACTTACCTGGTAAGTGTGAGGTCTTGAGTTCGATCCCCAGTAACAAAAAACAAAAAAAGTAACCAAGACACAAGGTCTTAGATTTATATGTATTTTTCATTCTAAGAGTTTAGTAGCTTTAGATCTTATGTTCAGATCGTTGATACATTGTGAATTAATTTTTTCATAAGGTGTGAGGTAGAGGGTCTAGCTTCATTTTTTGACTAGTGGATATTTATGTTTACTGGTAACATTTGTGGAAAAGATTATTCTTTCTCCATTGCCTGGTGTTGGCATCCTTATAAAAGATTAACTAACAATAGACTTATTAGCTAACTTCTGGATTCTCAATTCTATTCCATTAAACTATGCCAGTATCACTTTGGCTGTATGGTTATAGCTTTGTAAGAAATTTTGATGTTAGGAAGTGCAAGTCTTCCAACTTTGTGCTCCTCTTTCAAAATTGTTTAGGCTTTTGGGGTCCTTTATAATTCCACAAAAATTACAGAATACACTTACCCAGTTTTGAAAAGAAGACAGCTGGAATTTAGTAATAGAGGTAGTATTGAAGTGGTAGTTCAACTTAGAAATTATTGAAATCTTATCATTATTTAGTTTCCTAATACATGAAAACAAGATGTCATTCCATTTATTTAGATTTTTTCTTCCTTTTATTTTGAAGGGGGTAAAACAAAACAATAAGATAGAACAAGATTGGGTTTCAAAAACAAGACAGAAGAAAATCCCCCATAGTTGCTATGTTGCATATCATTATCTTCTAAGCAGATGCCCAGACTACCAACTTTAGGCCTGTAAAGTCAATCATTCGATACAAGTGTTAAGATGTTTTTGTACCTCAGTTGCTATCATTCCAGCCTGTATTCCTCCAAATCAGTTGGTTGCCTATGGGATAGGGTGAGGGGAGGGGCGCCCTTCTTGTCTCCCTGCCCACACACCAGCTGGCTCAGGGGAAGGGCAGATTGACTTCTTGGTTCTCTTGCTGGCCCATGACTGCCACTGGCTCACAGAAAGGGTGAGTTGACTCAGATTTCTTTTCCTTTCCCCCCACCCAACACTTCATGATGCTGGGGCTTCATGCATACTAAGTGCTCTACCACTGAGCTATATCCCCAGCCCTCTTTTATTTCTCTTAATAATTTTCTCTAGACAAATCTTGCACTTGCTTGCTTAAATTTATTCCTAAGTATTTTCTTATTTTAAGTGTTTTTTTTTCTTTTTTAGTACTGGAGATCTAGCTCATGACCTCACATTTACTATTTAGTGCTATTTTGAAAGGAATCCAAATTTTTTTTAGTTTTATTTTTGGATTGTCTATTACTAATACATAGAAATACAGATGAGCTGTATTGTGGCGCAGAGATAAAGTGCTACCTAGCATGTGTGAGGCCCTGGTTTTGACCCCCCAACATCTCAAAAAAAAACCAACCAAAACAAAACTGACCTTTTAAAAAAGTTCCTTTTTGTACTGATGCTACCATTTTGTTGAACTTTTATATTGACTCTAGTAGATCTTTGTCTTAAAAAGTATATGATTTCTTTAGAGTTTTCTATACATAAGATCACACTATCCCTGAATAGAGTTCTACTTCATTCTTTCCTGAGTGTCCTTTCCATCCTTTTGCTTAACTGTCCTGGCTAGAATTTCTAGTACAGTGTTCAATAGAACCGCCAAGAAAGGACATTCTCATCTGATTCCCGATTTTAAGAGAAGGGCCTTCAGTCTTTCACCATTGAGTGAGTGATTTTTCATAGCTCTGTAAAGGCTGATGAAGTTTCCCTTCTACTTTTTGTTTGTTTGTCTGTTTAGTGTTTTTATCATGTAAGCATTTAAAGTTTTTTTAGTCAAATTTTCTGTGCCTATTGAGAGGAGAGGTTTTTTTTTTCTCCCTGACATCAAATATGGGTTGTCTTTTTCTATACCACTTTTGCAGTTCTCCAGTACCAACTGGAAGTCATGCTATGACTATTGTTCAAATCTGTTGCTCACTATGCAGAGTGATCTAGGCCCTGCAGGGTAAGGGTTCAGTTACATAAAACTGTCCCTGCTTCAGACACTTGCTGTAACTGAGATACCCAGGCCACCCACATGTCTGCCTAGCCAACTACAAATTAAAAGCCCCCCCCCCACAAGTGGTTTGACAGTTCAATAGCACGACTTGCAAAACTCAGGTAAGCACTTTACTTACTGTTCTAGTTTTCTTTAATATAAAGAATGTAACTCAGGGAAAATTCGAGACAGGTAGTGGGCAAGGCATATGATAAACATCCAATAAATATTTATTGCATTAATGATGTAAATGCTATGCCCTACAATAACCAGGTGGTATTGCTAAGGGTTTCGGGTGTATATTGCCTAGTTTTTGTTGTTGTTTCCATAGCAACTAAGGCAGCTTGCCCCTGGTCATGATTGCTCTCCGTCTCAGTGGTTCTGACTTGTAGCAACCTCTTAGAGTAGCTGTCCAGTTATTCTTACAGCTGAATTCCTCCAGAGTCAAACGAGAGCTGACAACTATACAGCAATCCCCCGCCGTTGACCATTTTAACATTTGAACTTGCTAAACCAGACAATAGACTTGCACTTTCGAAATGTTCAGGTGTAAAATGTTAATGTCAGCTCCTAAGTACATTGTGCTTACAATGAGAGCCGCTAAGAGTTAATTCCAAGAAGCCATTTCTGTTCATCTTGGCATCTGGATGAAAACTAAATTTGAGACCCCAATTACCTGATTGAGTCCCACATGGACTTAGCCAGGAGTAATATTGATGAGGGCAGCAATCATATCTCCCACCTGGAAACCCAATTGCAATCCCATCTTAAGCAATCTGTCCTCAAGTGCAGCCGGAAGTGGGCATTATTTTCTCTTTTGTTTTTGTGGAGAGAGCTTTTGGCTCCTGAACCTTTAACCCTCTGTTCTCCACTGCACAGCCCTACCTGACTGGAAGAAGATGAACGATAGTATTAACAGCTGAATAGTCTTACGCAGTTAATGTTACCTTCTCTCACTCAACCCTCGTCATTTCTGGTAAGTAGGTTTTACCATGCCTGTAAAGTGAAGCAATAGGTTTCTAGAGGTAAGTCACTGCTTGTGTCATCCGGCCGGTCAGGGTGGAGAGGCTCAGGAGGGACTCAGGGACTCAGCTTTCCAACTCCAGGAGTCCTGGCTTCTCCAGGCACGGGGGCTACAGAGGACTTTATTAAGTAGGTGAGGATGGTGTCAAATGACCATGAAGATAAACGACCAATACTCCTACTTGGCTCTTGGTTCATAAGGTGATTTAGAACAAAGTCTGGCTAAAAGGCTGCTTGGAAGCAAGAAAAGGATTTTGAAGAGAGGACAGCAATGGCCATTGTGAGCAGGTGGACTGACACTGCCATCAAAAACGGATCACCCAACCTCTCAGCAATGGCCTCCATTTATCTGTAGTTCCCTTGTGCTGACCTTTGTCAATGATTCTCTCTGGTGAAATATTGGTGGCATGTTTTTGATCCCACGCCACCTGGAGCACATCTGGCTTGTGGTCAGCGAGTGTGAACTCCTCAGAGTAGGTGTCTAAGTGAAATGAGTCACGGAAGTGAATCCTCGTCAAGCAGCAGGGGCAAAGACCATGCATGTAAGAGAAGATGAAGAGCCTTCTCCCAGCCATGCCCCCATTGAGGGCACCAGTCAGGGGAAGAGAGAGCAGCAGCTCTGGGAAGACATCAGCACTGCGTTTTCTTTCCTCCTTTGCATTTTTGTCATTGAACCAAGGGGAAGAGAAGTGCTGAGGACATTCACTGCTCTTTGCTTCAAATGTTACCTTCCTCCCTCAAGAACTAGTGTGTTGAGGTTGGTGCTGGGCATTGGGGAGCAAGAAGTAAGCCAGACAGGGTCCTTGGCTTCATAGAGCTCGGAATCTAGTAGGGGAGAAACACAAACTTTTTTATTTTAAAAATTTATTTATTTATTTATTTATTTGAGACAAGGGCTCATCATGAAGTTCAGGCTGGCCTTGAGCTCACTTTGTAGCCCAGGCTGGTCTCGAACTCACAACAATCCTCCTGCCTCAGTGCTGGGATTACAGGCATGGGTCACCATACCCAGCTAAAATTGTATTTTAAAGAGAAAAAAACCAAACAAAATAAAACAGCCTAAAGCTAATCAAAACAAAATAGTGAAAGTGATACAGGACTTCAAAACAGGACAACAGGAAATCAACAATGGCTACCATAATGTCTCTTGTTAGCTTCACAACTGCTGCCCATACCATCAGACATAATAAAATCAAGCAAAACAGAACAAAACAAAACCAATCAAAACAGAACATCGAAGAAAATAAAACAATAAAATGGAGCAAAACAAAACAGTGAACACAATACTGGATTTCAAACACGAGACAGAAAGAAATCTCCCATAATTGCTTATATGGCATATTGTTATCCTCCAAATAGATGCTCAGACTATAGCTTTAGGTCTGCAAAGTCAATCAAATAATAAAAGCATTAAAGTGTTTTTGTATGTCAGTTGCTATCAACTACCTCAGCCTGTGATTCTCCAAATCAGCTGGCTGCTTGCGGGTGGGGGACTCTTGTCCCCCATCCTGAGAGCCAGTAAGCTCATGGGAAGGGCAGATTGGCTTCTTGTTTTTCTTCCCAGGCTCACGTGGCCACTGGCTCATAGGAAGGGTGGATTGGCCCACAAAAATTCAATAAACAAATTAATAAATCTAAATTCAGATAAAGAGCTAGGGAGAAATGAGACACATCCACTTTGGTAGGAAACAATAAGGGGAGACTTAGCTGAAAGTTGATGTTCAGAAAGTCATCTCTGTTTTTGTCATTTATACTGAGATAAAATATAGGCAAACTTACTAATTTTATTATTCCTAGATTTTCACGTGCTTTCATTTTTTAAAGAAGAAAAATGTTTTTATGTTTATTTCTCTCTGGATTTGTACTTTTTTACTTTGGGTCATTCCTCAAATATACATCTTCTTCAGAAAAAGTTTTTTGAGGGTGTACTGTGTTTTGTTTTTTCTCCCCTAGAGCAGGGGAAGTGGTGAAGAGAAGAAGAATTTTCCATGCAGACCAAAATGAAGAACATATGCAGGGATTCTGAGGTGGCAGAGAGGTTAAGACCTTTAGGAAATCAAAAGAAGTCCAGCTGCTCACGTTTCAGAGCCAGGAGGAGACAGAGTAACAGAAGCAGGCAGGGGACAGGTCAGCCAAGGCCTGTTCTCTCTCACTGTGACCCCGGCCCTCACCTCCACCCTACCTCCATCAGCGCAAAGGGACTTGGGAAGAGTGCGTCCCGTGGAAGTTGGTCAAGGAAGCAGGACAAGGTGAAATGAGCAGGAGGCACACTGAACTCTTGGCCTCCACTTCTCGTCCCCTGCACCCCATATCCTGTCTCCCACTATGGCCGCTTGACTTGGGGCCTGATTTTGTAACTAGCTTTGGCCAGTAGTATATGAAGATAGCAATGCGCTCCTGCAGGTGAGACAGTCCCCTTGTGCTCTTGGCTTTTGGCATTAAAAGAACAAGCTTTGGGGAGTCCCAGAAAGAGGAGAGCCACCCAGGACAGGTCTGGGCCAAAGGGGAAGCCCCATCCATGTCCAGTAGCGTGAGGCCAGGGCTTTGTCTCTCCTGCGGGGTTCGGGAGATGTTTGGCAGTAGCTGGCTAAACAGAACAAGATGGGGAGGCCCTTTGGGAGCAATGAGTGATAGAAACAGGATATATTAGTTAGGCAAGGGCAGAAAGAAGAAACAGAACCTAGGACTGAAAGGAGATTCGATGTGTCGAATTGGAAGAAAGGGATCTCCTCGACAGGACATGGCCCTACGGGACTTGCCTGAGATCAGCAAGGGGACGCAGGTTTGGCGAGACTGAGGAGAAAATCATTCTGCACTAAAACACTGGGAATGAATTATCTCAGAGACTGTCTTCTACCATCAGCAGGCAGAGGAGTAACAGTACGGTGCCTACTGCATGCTGAGGACTCCCGTATTTTTTCTTGCATTTTGTGATAATTCTTAAACTTATTTATTTATTTATTTATTTATTTATTGTCTTTTTGAGACAAGGTCTCACCATACATTTCAGGCTGGCCTCAGGCTCACTTTGTAGCCCAGGCTGGTCTCGAATTTGCAAGGATCCTCCTGCCTCGGCCTCCCAAGTGCTGGGATTACAGGAGTGCGCCACCATGTCCAGCTTGTGATAATTCTCATGAAAAAAAAAAATCTGAGTTAAGGATTATTTTACAGATAAGGGAGTTGAGACTTTGAGAAGGTCAGAAACTTGCAAATGTGTATAGCCAGTAAGTCACCGAGGCAGGGCTCAAACCTTAGACCGTCTCATATCCTGCTGTTGCGGAAGCTGGTTCCAGAGATGAGTGCCACAGGATTAGGGTACTGGTGGGGGGAGGTGGCCAGAGCCTGGGCTCCCAAACTATCCCTGCTCCAGGCTGAAGTTTTCACCCCTATTTAGTGCATTTTCACTACAGGGGAGCGGGGTGGGGGAAGGAGAAATGTTGTTTTACATAAAGCTAAATTTATTCAGTCTAAATGATTTCCTTTACTCTGACAGTCTCTTTTAAATTCGTCTTTTTAAAAGTCAAATCATAATGTTTGTTCTTCAAAATCGCCTTGAGGTAGCGAAATAAGAAGTGGTCCACGTCACGGTCTCCCTGGCTGCTTGGGAATGACATGGACTATGAAATGGAAAAGTCTAGAAGCTGCTGTCTGGATGACCCCCAGGGACACGTATCCAGGCTGAACTTTTATACTTTCTTGTTTTATAAGCCCCGGAGGTCACATTACAGGCCGGGCGGACCTCAGGACTCTGCCTGGGCCTGGATGGCCGCCAGGCGGAGCGAGGGGCAAGGCTGACTGCTCTCCCCTGTCAGGGAGACAGGGCCTCCGAACCCCTCTCCTGCCGCCCATCTGGCTGATTCAACACCAACAGGCCAGGGTGTCCCCTCTGTCCCCTGGTCGCCATCATGGTGTTATGATGGACAGGCTGTGCCTTGTCCCCGCACCCTTAGGTGATCTGCAAGCTGCCAAGTGAGCCAAAGACCTCCCGCTGAAGCCTCAGCCAGAGAGGCCTGGTTTGGCGTGGGGCGGGGCTCTGCCCCTCTGAGCCACCTGTAAGGTCGTGCGCAGGAACTTCCCAGAAGCTGCTTCCCACCTGCCCTTTGTTGGTGGAGTGGGAGGGTTGCTGAATCCTGAACTTCACTCTGAGCCACATCCCTAGCCGCTTTTTATTTTTTGGAATAGAGTCTCAGTAAATTGCCAAGTTGCCTAGGCCGGGCTTGAACTTGCAGTCCTCCTGCTTCAGCCTCCTAGAGTGCTGGGATTACAGGCATGTGCCCCCCACCCCCACCCCTGCCCACAGCTGGCCTGTTAAATTTTTTTAAATATTTATTTATTTTGATACCAGGAATCGAACTCATGACCTCGCGCTTGTCAGGCAGGCACTGTGCCACTGGCTTTTTTTTTTTTTTAACAGCATTATTAAGATATACTTTACACAGCATGTCATTCACCCATTTAAAGTATATGATTCAAAATCTCATACACTGAGGTAAGAGGATCTCAAGTGTGAGGTTGGCCTGGACAATTTAGCAAGATCCTTTTACAAGATTTTTTTAAAAAATTAAAATTGAAAGGGCTGAGAATACAACACAGTAGTAGATTCATCCTGGGTTCAATCCCCAGTAACCCACAGACACACACACACACACACACACAATCTTTTACTACATATTATTCAATACTTTTTAGAATATTCACAAATAATGTACAGCTGCCACTATTGTTTATTTCAGAACACTTTCCTGACTCAAAAGGAAGCCTTCCCCCCTCCACCATTATCTCCCCACCCCCTCCCCTTGCACCCCCAGCCCTGGGCAGTCACTGGTCTGGTATCTGACTCTACAGATTTTCTATTCTGGAGATTTCCTGGCAATGGAATCAGACAATACATGGCCTTTGGCAATTAGCTTTCCTCCACTTCATGCCGTGGTTTCAGCACGTATCTCTGTTTTTGCACACACCAAAACTGCATTCAATTTCTTTTTAGACTTCATGTTTCAGAGCAGCTGTAGGTTCCAGCAAATAGAACTGAAAATGCAGAGAATCTGCATACTCTCAACTGCCCGCCTTCCCAGGCACAGCCCATCTCATGTCAGTATCCAGCACCAAGTGGGACCCTCGTTACAGTCTGGGGACCATTATAGACACATCATTATCACCCCAAGTCCTTGGTTTACAGCAGGGTTCCCTCCCGGTGTTGTGCGTTCTGTGGGTCTTGACAAATGTGTAGTGACATGTACCCACCATTACCGTGTCACTCCGAGGAAATTCGCTGCCCTTGAAATCTGTGCTCTGCGTCTTTACCCCTCTCTCCCTGGCAACCATTAATCTTTTTCCACTGTCTCCACAGTTTTGCCTTCTTCAGAATGTGATATAATTGGGCTCATAGAGTATGCAGGTTTTTCAGATTAGCTTCTTTTACTTAGAAACATATCTTTTTATCACTTATTTAATTTCTTTTTAGCTCTAAATAATACTTGATTATATGGATGTATCACAGTTTATCTACCCATAAGGGACATATTGTTGGCTTCCATGTCTGGGCAATTATTAATAAGGTTACAATACTTCATTCTTTTGCATGATTGAGTAATATTCCATTACATGGATATACCACATTTAGTTATCTATTTTTTGGTTGATACACATTCAGGTTGTTTCCTTCATTTGGCTATTGTGAATAGTGCTACTACGCTGAGAGCAGAGGCACATGTCTGTCATCCCAGGAACTCGGGAGGGTGACACAGGAGGATCTCAAGTTCAAGGTGAGCTGGACAATTTAGCAAGACTGTTCTAAAACAAACTATAAAATGAGATGAGCATATACCATGGGGGTTAAGCCCCTCAGTTCAATCCCAGCTCTGCAAAAACAGGCAAAACCAGTATCAACCAAGCAAAAAATGCTGCTGTGAACATTCTTGAACAAGTTTTGTTTGTTTGAGCACTGAGCCTGCTGTCAGTTCTTTGGGGTCTATACCGCAGGGTTCATTTGCTGGGTCACATGGTAACTCCATGTTTAGCCACAAGGTGAACTGGATGACTTTTCTGACGTAGCTCCGTATCATTTCACCGTCTCCCCAGGGTCTCATGGTTCCCCTTCCTTTTCAGGACACCATGGTTGTTTTATCTCAGCCATGCTGGTGGGTGTGAGGCAGAATCCCACTCTGGTTTGCTTTGCATTTCTTTCCTTTTGTTTTTCTTTTCTTCTCTTTCTTTTTTTCTTTCTTTCTTTTTTTGTCTTGTTTTTTGAGGCAGGGTCTTGCTATGTAGCTCAGACTGGTCTTGAACTCACAGGGACCCTCAGCCTCAGCCTCCTGAGTGCTAGAATTACAGGTGTACATCACCACGGCTGGCTAGTGTTTTGCATTTCTTGATAGCTAAGAACATATCATCTTTTCCTGTAATTTGTAGCAATTTGCATATTTTTTTTGAGAAATATCTATCTAGATTCATTGCTTATTTCTAAAAATTGGCTTATTTGTATTTTTACTGAGTTGTGAGACTATGTTTTAAAAGTATATTGTGTATTCAAATCTCTTATCAGACATATTAGGTATATTTTGCAAATATTTTTTCCCAACAGTCCTTTCTCACACAGTGCTCACTACCTCTTCCTTTCTTCTTCAAAGATGGAAGCAGAGTAAAATAAGGGTTTTAATTTTGTTTGTTTTGTTTTGTTTTGTTTTGTTTTGTTTTTGAGACAGGATTTACTGTACGGTTCAGGCTGGCTTTGAACTCAGTTTGTAGCCTAGGCTGGCCTCAAATTTGCAGAGATCCTCCTAATGCCTTAGCCTTATGAGTGCTGGGCTTACAGTCATGCACCACTACACCGGTGTGTTTTGATTTTTTAAAACTCACTTACTTCTGAGTTTATACCCAAAAGAATTAGCAACGAAGACTGAAATAGGCGTCTGTACCCAGCGCTCACAACACTGTGAATAACAGCTGGAAATGGGGGTGCAACCAAAATGGCCACTGACAGATGTATGAATATTATGTAGCATGTACTTACAGTGGAATCCTATTCAGTTTTTAGAGCAATGAAAATTCTGACTCGTGCTACCACATGGGTAAACTTTGAGGACTTTATTATAAGTGAAAGTAGCTAGACAGAAAAGGACAAGCATTGTGGGATTCTACCTAAAGGGGCCACATACCATAGAGACCGGAAGTAGAATGGTGGTTGTCAGGGGAGCGGGGCAGAAGCGACAATGGGGAGTGAGGGTTTTGTGGGACAGAGTTCCACGTGGGGAAGATGGCGAAGTCCTGGTGCTGGATGGTGCTGATAGTAGTCTTGGTGGTGACAGATGTACATCAGTGTGAATGTCTTTAATGTCGCGGAACCGTACACTTGCAAAGTGGTTAAAATGGTAGATTTTGAGGTATGTATATTTTAACACACACACATACACACACATACACACATGCACACACACAGATACATCAAATGAAGAAAAAACTGAAAACACACAAAAGCAGCTCACCCATTGCGGGCCCAAGGAGTGCTCCTCCCTAAAACAGGGGCAGCGTCAAGTTTCCGTAAAGTGCTGGGCTTGGACCCAAAAGCTCCCCAGGGCATTTTGGTTCTGTCCTTGCACTCTGCATCATGCTGCGTTCAGCTGAGCCTCAGTTTCCCCACTTGAAAGGTTTGAAAGGTGAGGATATCTATACCTGTTCCACTCACATGTTGTGAAGTCCTGAGGTTGATGAAAACACATTTAGTAAGTGACCCAGCTTCACACAAAAGTAAAATGGAGATTTAAAAATGCAGAAATACTTGGCATAATAATGAACTGTTAACCCAGGATACTTTGATTAATTTAAAATGATCCTGCATAATATGCAGCCATTAAACCAGATAATTATGAAACAAGCAACACCATTTGTGGGAGGTAAGAATGCTTACCAACGTGCAGGGGGATCAGAAGTATGTAAAATGATGTGTAATTTGGACAAAGGCTAGAGAGAATCACGGAAAAAAATATCAGTAATTACTGAGCACAGGCATGAGGAGGATTATAGTCAACTTAAACACATAGTTTTAAAATCATTGTTATATTGCTTTGATAATAAGGATATGATTTTGAAAAAAAATTGGGGTGGTGCTGGGCATGGTGGTGCATGAATGTAATCCCAGCACTCCAACTGTGAGTTTGAGGCCAGCCTGGGCTACATAAGCAAGTTCAGGGCCAGCTTGCACTGCATAGTGAGACCCTTTCTCAAAAAAACAAAAAAGAAAGAAAAGAAAAGATAAACAAACAAACAGGTGTGCTGGGGGGTTGCATGGGGATCGCCTGCATTGGGACGCTGCCTGGGTCAGAGCTCTGGCCGCCCCTGCCTGCCGCCCCTACCCGTCCACCTCTCACTGATGTCAGCTTGGCTTGGCCGAGCGCCCCTCCCTGCAATACTGCAGCAGGAGCTGGAGCTGCTGCATTCCAATGAGTCCCTCACGGTGCTGAGCCTGGAGCCTGTCTGTAAAAGGAGGAGACAGAGTCCCTGCCCTCCTGTTCTCACAGGCCCGGGGGTGGCAGAGTGGAATGGGGTGGCGGGTGTGGCTGCACTGAATCCACTAGACATGCCCCAACCCGCAGACAAATTTGGGACTTGATGCTCCCCTCAACAGCAGAAGAAAGGGGGCTGCTTTCTCCTAGTGTCAAGCATAAGCATATTTCAAGAATCCCCAAGTTATTTCAACATACCTTGCAACACAGAAATATCACTGTTTTCTTCTCCCTCTGCAACTTTGGCACTGGGGATTAAATTCAAGGCCTTCACACTGAGCTACATCTCTCTCTTTTTTTTATTTTTATTCTGAAATTGGGTCTAAGTCTCAAAGCTGCTCAGGCTGGGCTTGAGTGTAGGATCTTTCTGCTTCAGCCTCCCAGAGTGCTGGGATCACAGGCTTGTATCAGCAGCTGGCCTTGAGCTTTCATTTACAGTGAGTTTTAGTCAAAGTATTGAATCTTCTGTTCTTCCCCAGAACACCTCCTCTCACCATAGTAGGTGTTTCTTCCAAATGCTATCTGCCTATTCCTAAGGAAATACTATGTTTTTTCATTTTACATCTTAAATACACACTCATAGCCAGGCATGGTGGTGCACACCTGTAATGCCAGTACTTGGGAGACTGAGGCAGGAGGATCACTGTGAGTCAGAGGCCAGTCTGTGCTATATAGTAAGCTCAAGGCCAGCCTAAATTACAAAATGAGCCAGGTCTCAAAAAAATTTTTGTTTCCTAGCCCTAATGACACCTTCCTGGCTTTGTTTGCAGGTTGAATCTAAAATCAACAAACAAGGTTTATATTATTGGGACTGTACACACGATTCTTTGCGCAGCCAGTGGTGGCCGTGTATCTGCCTGTGTTTGCTATCCTGTGATACTTTCCTTTGATCTGGAATTTCAATTAGCTTTTCTTTTGTCTTTGCACTATCTGACTTCACTGTGTTATCCATTTCCCCCAACTGTCCATCCCGATAGACGCTTGCTGTGTGTCCCCTCCCCTGGGTCTGCCTTCTGCACACTTCTGTCCTTCTTCCCTCCCCAGCGGGCACCATTGAGAGGCTCTTCTTCCCTGCTTTCCTGGGCTCAATCACAGCTCCTGAGATTCAGGCGGCATCCTTGATTTTTCTTCTACATCGTGCAAGAGCCTATCATTACCCAATGGTCTACACAAGAGTGTGTAGTGCCCAAACTTTCTGAAGCCTTTATAACTGGAAGTCTATCTGTTGTTTGATTTGATTGATAGTTGGGATAGGCAGTAATCCCAGGTCATAAATCACATTCCCTTAAAACTTTGAAGGCACTCATTTATTGTCCTCTATATTAATATTTTCCTTTTGAAAACTCTGATTCAACGTCCTTCTGGGTTGAGAGGCTTTTTCCCCTTGTTACTAGGGATTGAACCCAGGGCCTCACACATGCTAGGCAAGTGCTATACCAATGAGCTACCCCTGCCCTCCCACCTCCCAGCCGATGCATCCTTCTGACTATTGCCTTATAAGGACCTGGCTGTGGGTGGAAACTCTTTACCCTTGGTGACTTATTATTTCACAGTGTGATTCCTAGCAGTGATTTTGTGTCATTCATTGTTCTGTGATCTTTCAGTCTGAGGCCTTGAGTCCTTGACCTCTGAGAAATCTTCCTGTATTATCTTTGAATATTCTCTCTTTTGTATTTTATCTGTGCTCCTTTTTCAGAAAACCCATTAGTTGGACTCCACTTAGATCGCCTCATGTCCTTTATCTCTTGGCTCATTCCCTCCTCCGATCTCTGTCTTAATATTTTTAAGTCCAAATATTTAAGTTCAAGAACAATTTCCCCGTTCTGGTTGTGACATAATCAGAAAATATACTTCTCATTATATCGTTTCTATAATAACAGAATGACAGGCATTTCAAACAAGTTTCACTTAAGAGTTTAAGAATTACCATAAAAACAGAAACCAAAATTACCTTTAATGAGCAATGCTCTGAAAACATAACTGTGAAATAGAGCAAGGGCTTTTAGAGACACAGAATGAAGTGAGGCCTGCGGCACCGCAGAGGGTGGAGTGGGAGTCGCCTGGAAAAACAAACGAGCTCAGTGCTGCCTGGGGTCCACAGGCTCTGGGGCACGCTGCGCTCTGCCCCCGCCCCCATCCTGCTGAGAAGTGGGTAAGGTCTGCCGGCCCGCAGATGAGAGGAAAGGGTCAGCTCTCGAACCAGGGGACAGTCTCCTCTGGGCTGAGAAGCGACAGGGGTTTCCAGGGCTGACGGGACACCCGAGGCCATGTGGGTCCCAAGAAGCAGGCTAAACCTTTCCCCTGATCTACAATATATCATTCTTGTTTATTTTATTATTCTATTTTATTATCAGGTATGGTTGTTAATCTCTAAAACTCTGCCTAAATTATAAATTGGGCCTTACTATAGATACTTATGCATAGGAAAGAGGCAGTGTGCATAGAGTTCCATATTATCTACAGTTTTGTAGGTTCACTGGAGTCATCTCATAACTCCCCCCACACACACACAGATCAGGTGGGACTACTGTACTAACCGCTACTCCTAATGAAATCACAAGGGTTAAAAGAGACAATGCGTAGAAAGTCCTAGCACACCGCTTAGCACATGGGATCCCAGCAGTCAAGATGGTGCTAAATTAAAGCAGCACAAGACACTGATGCTCCCAGAATGAGGAGGAGTTGGAGAAAGGCCATGGAATTGTTAAATGGTTCCTATTATGCTGGCAGGAAGCTCAGCGTCTTCTCTTACTGTATTTCTGTGTAGTAAAACGAACCTCTTCAGTTCCAGGTTTCAGAACTAAACACGCAGTGATGACTCCAGTAGGCCAGTGGTGGGAAACCTATGGCACTGGGGCAGCAGTGGGCTGTTTGTTACCACTGAAAGCTCTGACAAGTTTTCGATTCCTGCAGCAGCCATGGGAATGCTTCTTCTTGCATCTAGGCCTCAGGCTCTTCATTTGACAGAGGAAAAATTGTAACAACCCCACTTAGAAATCTATTTTATAATGGGGTTCACTGCAGCATTGCTTATAATAGCAAAAACTTGAAAGGAATCTAAATATTTATCAGTGAGGAAATAGACTAATAAGCTGACACATTCCTGCAAAGGAAGACTACCCAGCTGGTAAAAAAACAGAGGTAAATCTGCATGCATTGATAGAAACTTATTGAAGCGTAATTTACATACTATAAAATGCACCACTTCTGAGGATAATTTACGTTATGACATGTATTTACCTGTGCCAGTGTCACCCTGATCAAGACAGAAAATGTGTTCATCACTAACAGTTCCCTCGGGCTCCTCTCCATCACCCCCTCCCTATCCACGGTGAGTCAACCACCATACGAAGTTCCAGTCCATACATCCGTTTTGTTTGTTCTTAAACGTCACACACTTGGAATTATAGAGGCTTTCAAAGTGTTTCAGCTATGTTGTTGGGATTAATGGTAGTTTTCTTTTTGTTGCTATTAAGAACTGAATATTTGTGTCCCCACCAAACTACTATGTTAAAGTGCTAAGCCCCAGTGTGACAGTATTTGGAGTAAGGGCGCCTATAGAAGTAATTAGGATTGTGCAAGGTCACAAGATAAGGACCTGATCTAACAGAATCAGCATCCTTGTAAGGGGAGACATCAGAGAGAGCTTGCCTCCTTGTCACCTTGCCAGACCCTTGAGAATTGTGATACACATATATACATATGTGTGTGTGTGTGTGTGTGTGTGTGTGTTTGTCTTTTTTTTTTGGTCTATTTGAGACAGGGTCTCATTATGCAGTTCATGCTGGCCTTGAACTCGCTTTGTAGCCCAAGAGGGTCTCAAACTTGCAGTAATCCTCCTACCTCAGCCTCCCAAGTTCTAGGATTACAGGCACGCATCACCGTGCCCTGGCTGTGATACACATTTTGTTATAAATGTTCACAGAGACTCATACCACTGCTGAGTAGTATTCCATTATGTGCATATAGCATGGTTTGTTTATTCTCTGTAGAGAGACATTTGGGTCAGTCCAGTTTTTTCACATTGCATGCTTGTATATGACTTTTTGTGAATATATGTGTATATATGTTTTGTTCCCACTCTTAAGAAAAGCATTCAGTCTTTTGGTACCAGAGATTGAACTCATGACCTCGTGCTTGCTAGGCAGGCACTTATGTTGCTGAGCTAAATCTCCGGCCCTTGTTGCATGTAATCTTTTACCAGTTGTTTTCTTTTCTCCTTATCATGAATCACTTTGAATTGTATTTATGCCTTTTCTGCATCTACTGAGATGATTTTATGATTGTTCTTTATTCTGTGAAGACTAAATTACATATATTGATGTTAAGGTATTAAACTAGCCTTGCACTCCAGGGATAAACCACGTTTAGCCAGAATGCACTTTTCATATACTGATGAATTTAATATGCTAATATCTTCTCAGAATTTTTATGCCTATGTTTATAAGTAATTCTGGTTTAAAATTTTCTGATAATATTCTTGTCAGATTTTGATATCAAGTCTATACTGCATTGGAAACTTTCTTTTTCTTGTGTTTTTCTCTAGTCTGTGAAAATATTTGTATAAAATTGATTATTTTTTTCTTTATGTTTTTAGTAGATTTCATCAGTGAACTAATATAGGCTTGTGGTTTTCTCTGCAGTTTTATGGATTCAATTTTTCCCCACAGAATTGGGGATCAGACCTGGGCATGCCAGCCAAGTGCTCTGCCATAGAGCTATGCTCCGAACCTTGAATTCAATTTGTAACAGATACAAAACTATTTTGATTTTTACTTTGGTCAATTTCAGAGAGTTGTTTTTCAACAAAATTTTCCATTTCCTCTAATTTGTTGAATTTATCATTGTAAATTAGAGAAAAGATGGAATAATGGGGAAGGAGGAAGGAAGGAAGGAAGGGAAAAGGAGAAAAGGAAATAAAGCTTTTGTAAGTAAGGAGCAGTAGGAGAAACAAAGATTTTGTAAATAAGCTTCAACCAAGTTTTTGCTGAAGGGAAGGGAGCAGGTTGGAGAAAAAAAATCAAGATGTATTATTGCCTGGCAAGAGCAAGGTTATGAGTTTGATCCCCGGTACCACAAAAAACAAAAACAAAAAACAAATGTATTATCTACAGATACAAATTCCTTATGGTGAATGTGATCATTATGTGTATCTAAAGTGTACCGATAAATTTAGTTTAGAAAAATAAAGGTTAAAAAATATGGAATAATAGGGACCAGATTTGCCTTTAATCCTGGGGAAATGAAAGAATATATACAGGTTATAAAGTGATAGAGCAATAGATACATAGATAGATAGATTGTGTGTGTCTGGGGTGAGATTTCAAGCTTCAGAACAGGGAGAGAGAACCCAACCTCAGCTTCCCTGAGTTGACGGTATGGAACCAGAAGTCTGGGAGGTCAAAGAAGTGAGTCTGAGAGGATGAAGCTGCACACAGAGTGAGACAGCTCTGGGGACCTTCAGAGGATTCTCCCAAGTCTTCAGCTACAGGTGCTAAGGAAATTACTCAAGATTAAACACCGATCTATACCAAAGCATCAATGGGAACAACCCAGAAGCTAACATGAGGCGGGGAAGAGCTCCTGTTTGTAACAGAAAAGAAAACTTCATAATTCAGAAATAGCACTCAGCTAGTATATTCAGTTTCCTCTCAAATAGCAGATGGAGTGAAGTTAACCCTAAATGCATCTCTGATCCCACCTAACAGAATTTAAAGACAAAACCTGAGGCTCAGCATGTTAGTGCATGCCTGTAATCCCAGCTACTCAAGAGGCTGAGGCAGGAGGATACCAAGTTTAAGCCCAGCCTGGACAACATAGCGAGACTCTGTCTCAAAAAAAAGAAAAAATTACTGGGGGTATAGCTCAGTGGCAGAGTGCTTGTCTAGAGCATACAAGGCCCTGGGCTCCGTTCCCATTACTGGAAAAAAAATAGAAAGAATCAAGCTGTCTCTAAGTAACTTAATCACATCTCAGAACAAAGGCCAAAAATAAAAGAACAGAAAAATGGGTATTAATGTTTTATTACATTCTAAGTATTATGATTGATGGATCATAGAGACTCTGGATTTTTTAATCTTTTTAAAAAGGGTACTGAATTTTATTTGGGCAGACAGTTGAAGTGTTGAGGGGTCACCTTGTAGTTTTGGCAGTTCCGTCCTTATTTCTAGGGTGTAGCATCTACTCTTAGGATGTGGTCTTTATCCTTGAGGTGAGCCTTTCTGGGGTCTCCACGGCATGCCCCATGTCTCCCTACATTTCTGATTTGAACTTCAAGGTCTCCCAATAGTTTTTGGCCTCTGAGGCCTGTGTCCAGCTAGCAGGCCTTTAGCAACTCCTCTCTCTAGACCTTGTGAAAGGTCACCCCAGCGTGGGCAGTTAAGATGTGTGTGGGCACTCCCAAGAAATCCTTCCCAGAGTTCTAGGGTCCCTTTTCTACATGGCCCTCTGCTCCCGGGCCCCACGCATCCCTGCTGCCTCAGCAGCCTGACCCTGAGCTGTACTGCTTCCAAGCCCTGCTTTCTGCACCAGTGCAATGGCTCTGGGCAGCTGTGCTGCAGGCGGACAGCGCCTTCCTGCTGGAGAACCTGGGAGCAGAGTGTTGCCCTCCATGTGAATCTGAGCTCAAGGGTCCCCACTGGGCACCCGCCTGGTGCCTGAAATCAGTGACTTCTCAGCTGTTGCTCACTTTTATAATCACTTATGATGGGACATTAGCTTGCAACCAGATCCTATGTCATGGCTGGAACTGGAAAATCTACGATGTATTTGTATTCATTTATTTTTATTGAGGTAGGATTCACATAACATAAAAATAACCATTGTAAAGGGAACAATTCAGTGGTGTTCAGTACATTCACGATGCTGTATCACTATCATTTTTACCCAGGTCCAAACCATTTTCATCACTCCCAAATGAAACCCTGCACCAATTCAGCAGCTGTGGGCAACTGCCATTCTTCTTCCTGTTTCTATGGATTTACCTGTTGTGGATAATTCATATAAATGGAGCTATCCAATAAGTGGCTTTTTGTGTCCAGAGACATTTACTTGGCATAGCGTGGTATAGTTTTGTTGTTGTGTTATGGGGATTGAGCCTAGGGCCACTCTACTGCTGAGCTACATCCTCAGTCCTTTTTATTTTTTATTTTGAGACAGGGTCTAAGTTGCACAGGCTGACCTTGAACTTTCAATTCTCCTGGCTCACTGTCCCAAGCAGCTGGGATTGCCGGCATGCACTAGTGGCACTCGACAGTGAAATGTTTTCAAGGTTCATTCATATTGTAGAGTGTATCAGTACTTCATCCTCTTCTAAGTCTGAATAATATCCTATTTATGTGTATACCACTATTTGTGTATCCATTCAGATGATGAGTGGATAAACATTTAACTTGGTTTGTTGCTAGTTTTTGGCTATTGTGAAAAGTGCTGCTACATTCATGACTGTACAAGTATTTGAGTGGCTCTTTTGAATTCTTTGGATTATATGCCTAGGAGAGGAATTATTGGATCAGGTAATAGTAACGCTATGCACAATTTTGAAGAACTGCCAAGTTGGTTGCCACAGAAGCTGGACCATTTTACAGTCACACAAAGTAAAGGTTCTAATTTCTCTACATCCTGGTTCAACATCTTTCATTTTTAAAAATCATGACCATCCTAGTTAATGTATGGTGGTATCTCACTGTGGTTTTTATTTCACTTTACCTAATAACCAGTGATGTGGAGTATCTTTTCAGGTGTTTGTTGGCCAATGATATTTTATTCACTGCAAAAATATATTGGCATCAAAAATGTGTTATTTTGGGCTGGGTTTGTAGTTCAGGGTGAAGGTCCAAATAGCTCAAGATTCATTGCTCAGCTGCATCACCTGGCATACTTGGTATAAAATCCAGGCTTCATAAAAAGGGGTTTTAAGAATGTAAAGAAAATCCTCTAGAAAAAAATTCCCCCAAATGGAAAGCTAAGTGGACCGCAGACCCTTGGCCCTTTGCACAATAGAGTTGCCTATGGATTCCTGAAGAGCCAGTGACTATCACCCACCAATTCCTTTGATTTTTTTTTGTTATTTTGAAGATAGTAAAATACAACAGAACAAGACAGAACAAAGCCAATCAAGACAATGCAGTGAAATTGGTGCAGAACTTCACAGCAGGTTACCTGGATAATAGTAATAGGTGCCATAGTATATCTCGTTATCTTCACAATAGTTGTCCTTTCAATCAGGTATAGCAAAATCAAACCAAATACAGAACATCCATAAAACCTATCAAAACAGTATTGAATAGAGCAATACAATTAATCAAAACAAAGCAAAACTGTGATAACAATATTTGCCTTCAAAGAGAGATAGAAGGAAATCCCCTATATTTGCTGTATAGCATCTGGTCATCCTCCCAAGAGATGCTCAGACCTCTGGCTCCCATTTGCTAACAGGGGTGGTGTGGGGTGGGGTGGGGTGGGGGAGGGATATTGGATTCTCAGCCCGCCCACCGGTAGGCTCACGGCTGCCTACCAGGGAGTCCAGCGGGTTCCTTTGTTGCCTGGCGCCCTAAGTTTCAACATGGCGAGGATCTCGGGAGACACTGGCTGCCTGGTTCTCTCCCTAGGTTGCCCGTGGCTCACCAGAGCCATGGCTGCTTTCCAGGGAGGTCAGTGGGTTCCTTTGTTGCCCAGCGCCCTCCTCCTTTGATGTTATTGAAGAATCATTGCCTCCTGTGAAATAAAATGAGATGACTTATGTATGTGTGTGTTTTTCCAAGCCTGTAAGTCTCAAACAACCACTCTCTCAGGTTCCAGTGGTGGTGCAGCTGTTCTTTTAAAAAAAAAAAAATTAGAAAAATACTTGTACCTCCCTGAGAAATGAATAGACTCCGTGATTCCAAATTTTCAAAAAACAACAACCATTATGTACTGTTTATTGTCCAGTGTGCATTCCTGGTCTGGAAACACTGGATTGGAAAGGCCAATGTGGAGTCATGTGACCACACGGCGGAGGCGAAACTCCACATCTCAGCATCCGTAGGAAGGCAGAGGTACCCGGATGGTGCACTCTGGAAGAGCCCAGGCAGCAGAGCACGCCCCTCGGAGCCAGGTGCAGGTCAGAGCGTTACTGTACAGCTTTGCTATGGGTTTCTGTTGTTACTGTGATTGGTGTGAGTTCTTATAACTCGTTATCTTTGGCTCATGTGTTTTGTGATAGGTCTGATTTGGTTGCTGCCACGGTGACGGATGGGGAGGTCATTGGGTGTGTATTTCACTTGATATTTTGTAAAGTTTTTCTCGTGGGATTTATGGAATTCTATGCTCTTCTGGGTGAACAGGTAGTACAGCTGGAGGTGCAGGACACAGGAGTTAGGACGTGGGAAACCTTCCTATAGGTAGGTAAGACACTAGTCATAGCCAAACTGGCCAGATGCTTCTGCCCTTTGACCAGGGAGGCCACCTTCTCTGGGAGCTCAGTGTAGCAGGGCTCACAGTGGAGCAGCAGAGCGCCCCGCTGCAGCACCCTCTCGTTGTCTGAGCCTGCTCATCACCTAACATATTTCTAGCGGCTGGCAGCCTGGCCCCACCACCTCAGGTGATGCCCAGGTCCAGGCGCTGGTTGAGGCTGATTTCTCCTGAGGTTTCAAGAATAGTTAACAATGTGGATGTGGCCTTCGTAGGGGTTTTATAGCCAGAGGTGAAGGGAGCTGTAGTCTTAGCTGCTTTTCTGCTTCTAAATATCCAAGCCAGGCCTAAGAGTCTCACAGTGTTAGCGTTAACACTGCACCTGTCACCTCCATCATCACACCTAGTGTTTATGGAGTGTTCACTATGTGCCAGGACCCCTGCTGACTATTTGCAATGGAATATTTTATTTGATCTTCCCAAGAATCTTGTTGGGTTTATTTCCATTTTGCAAATAAGGAACCTGGGCCTGAGAGGCTAAGCAGCTTTTGTCCTGGGTCATCTAACTCCTACATGGAGGAAACAGCATAAAATCCTAGGCAGTAGGGTGCAGGTAGTGGTAGACACACCATAGGGTGCCTCCAGTGAGCTGGGTCCTTGTGTGGTCTTGTCCCTGTGAAGATGCACTGAAGCCGGCTCGAATCCAGCAATGGCGACAGCTATTGTTCTCCAGAATTATGCTTCCTTATATAAAACTCTGTTTTAACCAGCTGAAGCAAGAGAGTCCCTGGATGGCCTTAAAGAATCAGTAGCCCTGTTGCAAACTGCTTCCAGAGAAGGTTGCACAGCAAGGATTTGGGGTGATCACAAGGGCATAAGAGCCACCATGAGCCACAGCCAACAATAACCTGGGGCTCTCACTCATACGACCACGAGGAAATGAATAGCCAGCCTCATTGAGAGAGCAGATGATCTCCGAATTGGGTCTCCAAGTGAGAACACAGCCTGGCCAACTTGACTGCAGCCTGTGAGACCCTGGGTGGAGGATTCAGCAAAGCTTGTGCCCAGACTCATGAGTATCGAGACTTAAGATAATGCCGGCGTGTTGTTTCAACCCATTGTTTCTGGTGCTGTGTTACACTGCATAGAAAACTAATACAGGAGCTGGACATGGTGGCCCATACCCAGAATCCTAGCACTGGAAGCTGAGGCAGGCAGATTGCAAGTTTGACATCAGCCTGAATTACAGAGGAAGACCCTACTTTCAGAAAGAGAGAGACAGAGATGGAAAGAAAAAGAAGAGGAAGAAGAGGAGAAGAAGGAAGAGAAGGGAGGGAGGGAGGGACAAAGAGAAGGAAGAGAAAGAAGAGGAAGAGAAAGGGAGACACAGCCTAAGCACTTAACCTTGCCCTGTCTACCTTCACAGCAGCTTTCTGTGTTCCTGTCCAGGTTCCTCCTGAGAGTTCTGCTTTCTCTCCAGAAGTTCCCACCTAATCTCTTGGAAAAGGACCAAAGAGAAGAATCCTGGACCAGGAGGCAGAGAAGTGGGGGCCACCACACAATCAGTTCTTTATTTGAAAGAATCAGCCAGAAGCATGTGGAGCCTTGCCACTTTATGACAATTCTAGGCAAGCAGAGACTGGATTAAGATCAAAGCTGTCACCCAAGGATGAGTCTGAGCAAAGTAGGCCCCAGTGACATCATACAGTAGGAGAGCAGCATTTTGAGAATCTATATTTACATAATTAGGGTGTCTAATTGAGTTAGTTCAGGGCTTCCAGGGCACGTTTCACCTTGACTCTGAGTGCTGGAATTTAAAGCATGGCCCCTGGGCCACATGCGCTTGGAGTGGCACCACATCGGTTGGATACTTTCAGTCTATCTACTTCACTGAGCGTGGCAGCAAAATGTCAATACTGCAGGACAGGGCTGCCACGTAATTTTTCCAAAAATAAAATGTAGCCCTGTGTCTGGGCACCAGTAAGTATGAAAGGCTCCCCTTTCTTGTTGATCAGGCACGCGTACAGTCGGGCTTGTGTAGAGCTCCATCTAAAAAGGGCTGCCGTGTGAGGCCATTTATCCAGGCCTTTCAGTCCCCGCTCTGATCCCCTAGGACACTGAACTCCTTCACTAGTTGCCATGGAGGCTAAGAGCCGTGTCTGGGCCTGCCAGGCTGGGCCTCCCCTCCAGGAGGAGCTGGCAGCACCATCCTGGTGGACCCTGTGGTTACCTTTCCTGGTTGTACTTTCGAAAGAGAGGGATGGTGCACCCACAGCCCAAAGGCTAAGAAGTGGCTTGTGGCAGGGGTTGCAGGCCCAGCACTGGGGTTGCATCTTGCCTGTTCAAAGTACCGCTTGGGAAGCTAACAAGTGAACAGGTGGTCAACCTGCAGTGTCCAGCTCTGGGCACTCAGCTGGTTCCTGAACCAGGGTTTTCTCAGAGGAAGAATTGGCTATAAGTGAGCGATTGCACTTTGGCCAAAATGGAAGACGACTTTCCACCCAGAGGAGCTCGGTATCAGATAGCTGAGTGATGGAGCAACCTGGAGGTCCTGGAGAGCTCAGCCTTGGCAATCAGCAGCCTCCTGGGCTGTGCCTGTGCATAGAGCCTGAGTGGCCAGCCAGGAGCTGGATGGGCGAGGCGAGGCTCCTGGGAAGATCCATCAGAACCGATTCATCAGATCCATCCCAAATAAAATAGAGACAGGTATTTGAGTTAGCCATAAATTGCAAAACAAGACTCAGGAGAAGCCCAGAACAAATGTATGTGCAAAAATCCAGAGTGTATCACTTACATCCCTATCTGTGAAAACTGCTTGAAAAAGACTCTGACAGAACAACAAACAAAACCACCAGAGACCTCAGGAAATAGGAACACGGAGCCCCCCCCCACCCCTTCTTGCTGGCTTTAACAAGAAAGGCGCGATCACGCTTATGTTCTGTGTCCCTTATGAACACTGCAGCTCTGTTCCGCAGTCTCACTTGGGACCCATTTTGTGTCAACGCACATAAATGTGTTTTTATTGCTTCCATTTTATGTTAATTTTCTTTTACATTGTTGTTTCCTTTTTTTTTTCAGTTCCCAGACTTTGACCCGTTCGCTCAAGTTCTTATTCATTCTGCCTCTCCCCTGCTCAGCCAAGCAACTAAATCTTGCCCATTAGTGGGGAGCCTCCCTAGCCTTCCATTCATAAAAGGGCACACAGTTCTCTGGTATTCTTGGAAAATAACAAGCCAACCTAGGATTGTAGAACAGAAAGATGGGGGTGCCTGCCAAGTGACTGGGAGAATCCACATTAGCCCAAGATCACTTATTTGGGGGGCTTATTTTAGAAAAGAGAGGAGCTGCCTTCATATTTGCCTCTATTATTTGGGGTATGTGGGATTACAGACAGGGAAAAAAAAGGTTATATTGTTCAAAACATTTCCCAACTTTGCCAGGCATGGTGGCACACCCCTGTAATTCCAGCACTGAGGAAGCTGAGGCAGGAACATTGCTATGAGTTTGAGGCCAACCTGGGCTACACAGTAAGTTCAAGAACAATCTGGAATACATTGTGAGACCTTGTCTCAAAAACCAAAGCAAAACAAAAATCTCCCCACCCAATCCAACCAAACCAAAACAAAACAAACAAAAAACATTTTCTAGCTACTTAGGTGGGAGAAGTATATTCTCCTGCCTAATCGAGGACAGACTTACCAATGAATGGTTTGAGCCAATAAAAACTTAGTAGAGGTACTGTGGTGTCTTCTAAGTAGAAACTCTGAGAGCCACTGCATTGTGCACCCAGCAAAGGCCCCAGTTAGAGACACCCTGATAGCCGGATCCCATAATGAGATTGCTACCCACACCACAATGGACCCATTCCACGTGCAAGAACGAAATCTCCAGAGCTCTTTGGAGCTGTCTGTCAGCATGCAGAACCCAACCCACTGAGGCTCATAATCTAGTCCAACATAACTCTAGCTACTGGTATTGGTGCCTAAACTCTATTCTAACAGTGCATCGTGCCATCTAACATTTCATCACTGTTCCAGACTTACAGTTAACTTTGTTTTCCAAGAAGGTGAAGGGACATGAAGAGATTAGGTCATCTCTCCAACTGCACAGCGGGCCAGGGCGCAGGGCCAGGCTGCAAACTCAGAGGACTAAATCTCTTGTGCATTTGCCTAGGAAGCTGTCTCCCCTGACCCGCTAGCCACCTCCCCGACATCGCAGCAGAAGTGCACGGAGCACTGCAGCTTCTGCTTGAGGTTTTCTCATTCAATTCCATTTTTAGCTAGACTGGCAAATGGTACTAGATTTCTAACTGTTATCCTTGGACTCTTGACTGACTTATCACATAATAAGGCTCCTGCAGCCCCGAAGCTTCCCGCGCTTAAAAAAAAATGAAAGAAACACTTTACTGTTAATGCCCAACTCCTACTGACAAACTGGCATTAAAGTGTATATTCAGTAGAAAGGTTTTCTATGCTGCAAAAGAGCAGCCTGAATAGTTGGTTCCCTAAGTTTGGGGGAGGGCAATATTCAGTCTCACCTCCTTGCATAATTCTAGGCTTCTAGCTAGATTCACATCACAGGGGTAAGCGTTTAGCAGAACAGGGTCCCCATTATCTGCGAGTTAGGGACTTGATGATTCTTTGCTTCACACTTTGGAGTTTGGCAGAATGACCACCTTTCTCAGGAAACCCCGGTAGCCCCCGTCATCTCCCTGGGAGAGAGCGAGACTTTTCCAAGGGCCCCTTTCACGAGGCGAAAAAAAATCATCCCCCAAACCTCCCACCAGCCCTGAACAAATCTGCCCATTCAGAGCTCTCCTGTATGTTTTCACACAGGACTTGAAGGGAGAAAGAGAGGAGGTGGGAAACAGCTATAGGAGAGAAGAAAAGGATTCCTTAAATTTGATTCAAGAAACCAGAACGTAAACAAAACAGCACACGTATCAGTGCAGGAAGGGGAGGAAGAACAGTTGAAAATCATTGAAAGTTCCATAGGCCAAACCTTTCATTTCTATCTTGACATTTTTCCTACCTGAGCTTTTACGTAAATGGATTTCTGGATCTACAAGCTATAATTTGTGTAACATTTAATGATGGAAAAAAAAATAGTTTGAGCTAAAGCAACTGATTCACTTCACTTCTCTGAAAGCTGATTTATTGCCTTATATTCCTCTCAGAAGTTCAACTCTATTTTTTAAAAAAAATTTTAACAGTGTATTTATTTTATTTTTCAAATGTTTGGTGACACGTACGAATTGTACATATTAATGGGCTTGGTGTGATGCTCCCGTATAAGGATACAGGATGCACTGATCCAATCCAACCTCCTTTTTTTGGTCTCCCCCTGGAAGTTCACTTTAAAAAGATGGTATAGCTTTCTGACCAAGCCCATCCTGAGTTGTGCAAATTGGGAGGCAACATCCTCCAGCCAAGAAGAGACCTGGCACAGAGAAGAGAGAAAAATCAAACTTGGGGGCTTGAAAGACTTCAAATAAGACTGTACCAAGAATGGGCTGCTGAGGTGCCTGGGGCAATGGGTATATTCAGCGTTTAGGCTGCTGCTGGCATGGAGAAATGAGAGTTATTGGCTCAATCATGGTGGAAGTGGATGCCGTGGGCTACTGGGCATCCTATCTTGGTTTGGTCATGGATTGAGATTTCTAAGATGGTTTGAAATATCTGATGTTAAGAAATGTCAAGGGTCTCTGATGTCAAGATGGATCACAGAGTCCTAGACAAGTGAGACTGTTCTTTCTGAATAGTACCTGACCTTCAGGCAAGGATTTGTCTCTTTGTGCCCATCTTCTGATTCTCATTAGGTAGCCACAAAAAGATTTAAAAGAATAGATTAATTCAGGCTGGGGCTATTGATATCCCTTAGGTTTGTGTGCTTCATAAAGGCATAGGAAACCTCAGTATCTCCTGCAGGACGTTTAAAACAATTTTATTAAAAAGAATAAAGCCAAGCAAAATAAAACAGAATAAAGCCAACTGCAACAAAACAGTGTGATACAGGACTTCAAAACAAAGTACTAGGAAATCAGTAATGATTATCGTAGTGCCTCTTGTCTTCAAAATCACTTCCCATACTTTCAGACATAGTAAAAATCAAACAAAACAGAACAGAATAGAACCAATAAAAACAGAACAATGAACACAATACAAGACTTCAAAACAAGATAATAGTAAATTTAAAATGGCTACCATAATATATCTTGTTATCTTTGAAATAGCTGCCCATGCCATGGGATATAATAAAATCAAACAAAACAAAACAGAATAAAACCCAGCCCAACAAAACAATGAAAATGATACAGGACTTCAAAACAAGATAATAGAGAATTAATAATCCTTCAGAAGGAGACCTCCATAGATGCTATGTTGCATATTGTTATTCTCTGAATAGATGATCAGACTACCTGCTTTAGGCCTGAAAAGTCAGTGAAACACTAAACACTACAAACAGTAAGCTATATTTTACCCGAATAGCTACCATCCCAGCCTGTGTTTCTCCAGATCAGTTGGCTGCTTATGGTGATGGTGGTGGTGGGGTGCAGCCTGCCTCTTGTCTCCCAGCCTGTGTGCCAGAAGGGGCTGGTGTCAGGTTCTCCCCTCAGTGGCTCACACATGGCACTGACTCACAGGAAGGGCTTGACTTCTTGTTGTTGACTTCTGTTCTCCTCCTCCACAGTCCACAAATGGTAACAACTCATGGGAAGAGACTGGCATTTGGTTCTCCCCACAGCAGCCCGCACATGGCCTCCTGCAGGACTTTTGAGAGGATACATCATGGTATGCTGTCCTGAAACAGACCGGATGGTGTGCTAGCCCCCTGACATCTCTTAAGACACTTTCTTTCAATGTGGGGATGGGCAAGAAGAGGGTCAGACCATCTCTGTAACTGGTGGGGGCCAGTTAGTATTGTTGCATAACAAATCATCCTAAAGCTTGGTGCCTTATGTGTTTCTTGCCACAGTGTGGACAGCTGTGGATCTTCTGATCTAGGCTACATGGGGCTATTTTTGGCTTATTTGCTCAGGCTTTTCCTGCCAGCTGATGCATTGGGATGGAGTTGGAGTCTTAGATACTTCACTCATGTTTGTTGTTGGGCAGATTTGGCAGTAGTGGTGGGAGTACCTGAGTGATGAATCTCTCTTCATCTAACAGGCTGGGCTGGGCTCATTCTTCTTGGTAGTAACAGGGTGCCCAGAGAGCAAGAAGAAGGGTGAGAGCTGGGCTCCGATGGCTCAGCATCCCCTTTATTACCCTCTGCTAGGCAAACCTAGTCATGAGGTCAGCCTGGGTTCAAGGCTGGAGGACACAAACCCCATCTTTTGATGGGAGGGACAGCAAAATTCCATTATCAGTGGCAGGTGAGGAACATGAGGACAGTATTCATAATCAGTCTATGCAACTGGATTGGCTGTGTGTGCCAGATGGCTGAGCCTGGCTTTGGGTGCCATGTGTGACCTGGAAGAGAAGCTGTGTGACAAGGAGATTCATGGAGGAGTCACACAGGAAAATGGGTACAGTGGTTAGCCTGGGCCTACCATAGTTCATTCTCTGAATCCACAGAAGGTTCCACCCAGTCAAAACACACTGCCATCAGCTATCAGAATAAACTGGGTTTCTGTTAGCATGGAGAGAGCAGCATGTGCGGGCCTTGAAGAAGGGCTACTAGGTAGGCAGCCAGATGTCTGCCACACGGACCTCTCTTGGTAAGAAACAATTTGTTTTTCAGTTGTATCCCCAAGGAATGGGCATGGGGGGTGATCAGGGAACCTGCCATTTTTTTCTCAGAGACTGAAGCATCACGGACTTGGGCCGTAGCACTCTCTAAGGTCATGCTTCAAGACCAACTCATGCATTCAAGTTGAACGCTTGAGAGCTTTGACTTCAGTCACTGGCAATGGGGCATCATGGTTCACTACTCTCCTTAGTAGGTCGTGTTTATGCCCTAGATTTAACATATTTGATTTATACCCCTGATGCCACAAGGCTGGACTACCCTTCCTACCCCTGCCACGTGTGCTGCCCCTTAGGAAGTCGGCAGGAGCCACGAAACCACAAGGCAGACCTCTTTACCTGGCATTGCTTAAAAGAAACATTTCTTTAGTTTGAACTCTGTTTCAAAAAGAAACACCCATGAACAAAACACAAAGTTCCTCTCCCCACCTCCTACGGTTATTAGGCAGCACTACTGACGTCCTCTGCTTCTTGGCTCCCTGAAACTTATAAAAAGTAGTAGGAGCTGGATAAAGACAAACTACCATTGGTAGCCTGGGAACGAAAGCCACCACAGCTCCATCAGTGTGCTCTATCTGTTCTTCATCACAGGGTGGAGATAGACAGAAATGTATCCTCTTTGGCAGAAGCAGGAGACTCAGCTAAGCTCGGCCTTATCTGTCCTTTGCTCGTTTGCTATGCCATTTGATGAGCCACACTGATAATGTCCCTTCTAGGAATGAAGACTGGGGATCTTTCCGTGCACCAGTCAGCTGATCAGTCTCATTGACATGCACCATTGGTAACGAGGGGAAACTTTGGGGACAGGGACTGTGGGCACATTTGCTGCACTGTGTTGTTATTTTAATTTTTCTAGGTCCATCTTCCCTGTTGGGGTATAAGTGACTTAGCAACCAGGAAGATCTTTAAACTCTGTAGTCCTAAGTTTAGATCTGGCCCGTTCAGGTGGCCTAACAGATGATTCCGTGAATGGAAAAAAATAATGACTTGTATTCAAAAGTATTTAAAAATGTATACTCTACCAAGCCTGGATGATTTTTACAACCACAAAGTAACCTACTTTCCATGTAACTGCCTCAAAAAAATTCTAATTAGGGATATTGCAGTACCTTATTCCATTTTAAATCCACTGTATTTACAAATACAATCAAGAAAAAAGATCAGCCCATTTTTCCATCTTGCTCTTGGTTGTTGTTGTTTGCGATACTGGAGCTCAAACCCAGACCCTCACACACCGCAGAAGTACTTAACCACCCAGCCATGCCCCAAGCCTTACACTGCACTCTGGGGCACAGTTTATGCCTGGA